>VZRE01013293.1:78447-155209 GCA_013396775.1 Cephalopterus ornatus
GCTCTCCCTTGGGAGCAGCGGCGCGGGCAGGGGCCGTGGCCTCGGGGCCGGGGGCTCGAGTTCCCCGCAGAGGTGCCGCCGGCCGTGCCTCGGGCTCGCTGCAGTGCGAGAACAGAAAGTGCTCTGCAGGTGCCGGTTACCGGGTGCAACCGCCGTGGCTCGGGCTGGGAGAGCTGGGAAATGAAGTGTCGGCACAATGAAATTAATACTGATGCTGAACCCGGGCTGTTTCAGCACAGAAGAATCATAGTTGATGACTCGAGCCTGCTCTGGTCCATTCCCCCTCCCGGCTGACGCTCCGGAGGCATCCCCAGCTCACGGGCGGAGGACGGGGTGTTTCTCAAGTGCCTGTGTTTGCCCCGTAGACCTTTGTACTCTTTTTTTTTTTTTTACCAGTCCTGCTCCTTGTTAATTTTACATTAGTCATTGCTTCCAGATTCGACTGTTTGAAGGAAGAGGTGTGGTTGGACTGAGAGCAGTAGTGTTGCATGAACTGGCTTTTCAGTTTTCACAGCATTCTCATTTTTTGATAACTTGGAGTTTAGAGATTAGGATGATAACATTTTTCCCTTAACTAATAACTATATTTTTTAGGTAAATAATTTGTCTGCTGTCATAAAAATATGGAAACTTACTAAATGTATTTGTTTAGGTTATACGGAGACATTAATTCAGTCTTGTCCATCAAGTTTAAGGTGGAGGGAGTGTGTTTTGAGAGCTTTTTGTTGTTTTTTATCTGCTGTAATGTTTCTGTTAAACATTACAATGTTACATGCAAACATATGTAACCTGACTGTGGAAAGCAGATTGCAGTAACTTTCTCCTTCTGTTGAAATTGCTTTTGAAGGGCCTTATTGCAACTGGAATGAGTTGCTATTAATATTTTTAATTAAGGTAGAACAGCTGATGGGCCTTTTCCAGTAAAAACTATGTCTTTTCCCCTTTCATCTTGTTAGATGTTAAGGATAAATAGCAGTACTAATAATAGAAGTTCTGCTATAAAACACAGCTGGAGCAAATTTAGTGAAAGAGTAGCCTTCTATAAGAGGGGAGAATTTGTTCTAGTTTTTCTTAAAATTTCAGTAAGATAACACCATTTGAAGTTTGCTTTTTTTAATAGTAATGCAGAATCCCTTAACAATGAATGTGGTTTCAGGCACACGATGAAAACAAGGGAAGTGACAGGATACATTACGTTTTTTAATAACAGCTTTGTATAGTAGCAAAATAGGCTCTATAATGCATTTTGGTGTACTTTTTATATTGAGTGATAGTATGTGCTACGTACAAATAATAGTAATCTCAATTAGTGATGTGTATCTGGTGTTTAGTGTAGAAAACTGCATATACTGTGAGAGAAGCCTCTACGGAGAAACACTCCACATATTAACCAAAGAGGAAACATAATAAGAACTTCGTGTACTTCTGCTTCACTTTATGTAGGTTATTTAAATACATAAGTACAAATGAAAAGCTAAAGCAATTCTGAAAGATGGGACTCTATGAGTAATGTCTTAATTTTGTTGTGGGGTTTTTTTTTCTTTCTTAATTGTAATGCTGAAAACTAGCAAGTCCTGCAACATTGGGTTATTTGTTTGGTGCAGGAAAGTAGTGACTGGTTCAGGTAGCTCAGTGAGCTTAATGAAATTGTAGTGAGTATAATCAAGAGTAGTTGGCTTTAGTACCAGGATGTACTTATTGTAATATTTTACAGAAAAGACCCCTAAAGAGCAAGCAGAACTCGTGCTCCTTGTCTGGAAAAGCATACCTGTTATCAGCCACGGTCTGTGTTGCTCTCAGTTACTTCCCTGTCATTTGCAGTGAAATCAGGGAGTCTGGGTTCCAGGGATTGCTCTGGAGGAGTAGCTGTGCTCCTTTCCAGCTGTTCCCAGGGTGGTTGAGCAGAGCAGTCCCCAGGAACGGGGGGGCTTTTCTGAATGGGCTGCAAGGCTCTGTTCTGCTGCCATGGCCTGGGAGCCCAGAGCTGCAGGAGTGCAGGAGCTGGGGGAGAGGCTGCCCCGCTTCAGAATAGTAACCTGGTATGCCAGGGGTAAGTGGAACACAACTGGAAACAGCTGCTGCAGGAAGAATATGTTTCACCATCTCGTACAATGAGCACATGGACATCTCCCGAGGAACCCGTGCTGGTGCGGGTCAGAATTCCGGAATTTCAGCAGCTTTGGTTAGGTTTGGGGGATTTTCCTCTAGTGAAAGTAAGACAGCAACTCCTAATGAATATGGCGTGTACTGTCGCTCTAAAAGTAAACTGGTTCAAACTTCAGTAATTAAGTAGGAAAAAGAAAAAGGCCTGGCAGAGCTTTATGTGCAAGTGACTGGAAAGCTGGATCTGAAACAGGGCTACGGGGAATAGCCCATAACTATCACTTGCTGCTGTTCCAGCCTTGACTGCAATGTGCTGTCATCAAGGCAGTTCCACTGCTAGTGAAGATGGAGAGCAAATACGTAACCACAGCCGAGCCCAGAACCAAAGCCTGTGGAAATGGCCCTTCCTGAGGAGCAGGATGCACTGGCTCCGGCAGCAGCACTTGGAATGGAGCTGGAGAGGCTGCCCAGCACCAAGAGCTCTCTGGGCACGCTTGGGAGCTTTGCTGATTCTCAGCTGCTTTTCCTGAGGCCTGTGAGATGTCCTAGTTCATTGGATAACTTCTCATGTTCTTTTATCCAAACGGAATACTCATTTATTCTGCTCAGGGGAGGTTTGCAGAGGGAGGGGAAGACATGAATGAAGACAGCCAAAAACTGCCTCTGGTGACCTTCGCAAAGCTTTTGCTTGCATGGAAGAAAATCACAGCGTCTTGTCAGTTAAATCTCTGCAGCTGACAGCAGCGTTCAGACCTTTGCTCTGCTCCCCCTCGCTGCTCCTTTATTCTGAGGCGCAGGAGAGAGACCTGGATTTCAGGAGGAAGGAAGGACTCCTTCGCTTTCACGGGAGATGAATTAGTTTCTTTTTTGATGATGGAATCCCCGGCACTGTCACTTAAGGGGAGGGCAGGAGGAGAGAGGGCTGTGGTGGTGCCTCCCGCCGAGCCGTGGAAAGCAGCAGGACGCGGTGGAGCCGGCGCGTGTCCCGGGCTCAGGGAGGTGACTCGGGCTCGGGCTTGTCCTCCCCTCGGGATGGGCTGTGAGTCAGCCCCGCTTCCTGGAGAGCCAGCGCTGTCTGCTGCGGGGGCAGCAGCGGGAACCAGCCCGGCCAGTTTGCTGCTGCTTTCCTGCGGGAGGGGAGGGCAGAGCCTTCGGCTGGGACCCGAGAGAGTGGCTGTGGCTGTCTGCAACTTCCTAGTCCTCTGCATTGCATCGCACCCTTACAGGCAAACAGAGACAACTTTGGGAAGTTGGGGAAAATACGTTCTTTGTGTATGGTATTTTTAACGAGATGCCTTTTTAACAGAATTTTTTCTAAAGGGCATACTTTTATTATTCATATGCTTTCCTCCTGTTATTGTAATTTTAAGATATTGTGGTTACAAAAGAAAAAGAAATAGCTAAGAAATGTCTCAATGACCATCTTTTACAGATCTTCCCCCCCTTTTTTACTTTGCATAGTGTATTGGAGAGTTCTTACCTAGGCACTAGGAATTGAAGACCAGTCAAATTCCTGTTTAATGGCTTTTAAAAATCATTTTAAGTATGCCTTTATTTTAGTGGAGAAAATGAAACTGGGAGTTGTTACTTTGTTTGAGAGTGATTGATCCATTATTCAAGAAATAATTAAAATTAAAGCCCCCTCCCCCAGTATTTTAACTGAAATGTAGTGTGTTTTTGTGAGCCTTAAATCAGTGTTATAGCTGATCTAATGTTCTGATTGGTATTGTAATGAATTCATTACTAAAGAGGAGAAAGGAATCTATAGTAAACCCTTTGAAGGTGTACAAGCTGAAACTTGCTTTCTGCATCACAGCTCAGTGGGGGGATTTTTGATGTGTTTACTGTTTGTGCAGCCATGGGGTGGTGGTTGTGGGCAGTGAATGAAATTCCCCTGTGGCTGTGGGATCCTTGGGATGTGCCCCTGTGCAGGCTGTGGGATGAGCTGGTTTCAGGGTAACTGAGTTCGTGCAGAGCAGTTTAGGGTGCCGGGTCCGCGCTCTCTGACGAGTGAGGTGCATCTTGGAGCATTGGGAAAGCTTTGGGGGTATTCACTGGTCTGGGGGTTCCTGTGCTGGCTGCACAGTGTCAGGTTGGCCCAGGAAATGTTCTCAGACTGATTGGGGCCATCTCCAGAGGCAGCAGGAGCAAAAGGGAGAATGTCCTGGGAGGAGGTGGAGGGGCTGAAGGTAGTGGCAGTTTTCCTAGAGCCAGGCAGGGCAAAGAGTAGCAGAGATCTGGGAGCAAGTGAGGAAAAGGAGAAGCTGGGATGTGGTGCCAGATGTTGCCTTTTCTCTCATGAGGTCTAGCTGTAAGGGAATAAGGAAGAAATTTTAAAAAAACTCTGTTAGTTTCTGTGGATGCCAAAAACTTTCCCTGTCTTCACCCACTCACAAAAGCTGCTTGTGGTCCCTACGTGGTGTGATAGGTTATCACCTGGGCTATGCTTTTAACAGATTTTTGGAAATGTACTCAAAAAGCATTTGCATTACACGTGTCCAGATAGAAAGCACCTAGTCTATCCTTTAATTTGTTTTAAATGATCTTACTTAGGCCATCTGTGTTAGAAATCTGATGTGAAGAGGAGACTTCCCAGTTTGTGATGGGTTCCTGTCCTCTTCCCCAGGAAGGCAGCAGCAGGCAATGCATCCTTAGTGCTCTGAAAGGAAACCTTTTCAGTTCCAAAACCATGCTCTTCCCTGTCTTGCCTTGGCGGAGTTTCCTGTTGTGTAACCCAGGAATGGAGAATTCGTGCGTTTGTGATCATGGAGGTAAATCTGAGTGCTGAAAACTAAAACCAAACAAATTCACTGATCCCTGAAACAATTTCAGACAAATCATAACTCTTTAAATTCCATATCAGTGTGACATGCTTAAAGCTGAAGTATTTAATATCTTCCACCAAATAAAACCAAGACGGTGCATGTAATGTGATTTCAGGGGCTTCTGGGCAAGTGAAGAACCGGAGTGTTAATTGGAAACATTCCGTGTACAGGTATGTTTGTGTGGCACTGTTCCCTGATTGTCTTGTGCAGATTCAGGCTCACGTTTTGCACGGTATCTAAAGATACATAGGGAGACAGATCTCAGAAGGAGTTAATACTTTCATCTTATTCTTATTTAAAAATGAAGTTGCCAGATATTCTTATTGAGAAATAAGACAACAGTGTAGAAATGAGAGCATATCATGAAATGAGATTTCATTTGTACCATACCAGTGCCTAAACTCCAAATTGACGTGCCCTTCTGTGACGTGGAGGGAGGTCCATGCTCTGTAGAGCTTACAGAGAGAAAGGCAACAGTCAAACTGATGAAAGGATTGGAGAAGATACCAAGAACGTGACTCTTTGTAACACACGCTTTGTCCGGGTGCTCACGATCCAGTCCTGCTGCTGGGCTGTGTTATTTGATTCAGCTTTAATCAAAGATATGCTGGCAGAACTTGCCATCTGTTGCTGCTCCATATCCTTCATATCCAGCTTTGTCCTCATAACTAATGTAATGAAAATGCCCAGTGCCATGTTTCAGCTGAAAAGAAAACACTGGCATTGAGGTGATGGTACAGCACTTGTCCTGGGAGTGTTGGTATTTCGGACAAGAGATGAAAAAACATTTATCCCAGAAGTCTCAGACTGACCCATAGACCTGTGAGATGAGCCTGTTTGCTCTGTGCTATTTGGACTATCGCATAAAGAAAGAAAACTCCTGAGTTTTCTGAGTTTTGCTGTTGTTTCTTAGCATGAATCACAGCAACAGGATACATGACATTCGGGAGTTTTCACTGTTATTAGACATGTTCTTTTCCAGAAGATAATTTTTAAAAAATCCTTGTTTAGAGTTCTTTACGGAATAGACAGACTGATAGAAAAACTTCCTGTGGTTCAATGACTTGACATTTCTTAAGGAAGCTCTGAAGTTCTGGTAGAGACCACTGCCTATTGTGGGATGCTTTTTGTTCAGGCTGATGTAGTCAGTCTTTCCCCACTGAGAGAGTTTTTTAGTTTTGTTGTGGAACACAGAGGTTATTTTTAAGCAGCACAAAAATATTCATCAAGTCATGTACTGACACTGAAATAAAATCAAAAACCCCAAATCAACAGCAAAAAACCCACCCTGGAGATGGAGGTGCAGTAACCTAAAAAGTGTTGAATTAGCAAGGCACACTGAATCCAGGAGTTGGATATGTCTGATGGGTTTTATTTTGGCCAACCTGAGTGCTCCAAAAGGAGTGGGAGGAACCACCCACCATCCGTCGGGAGGCTGCTCCTGCACTGGTCCAGTCTGGAAATGTACTCGCACAGTGGAGGAGGAGAAGAGCTTTTGTTAAACTTATTGCATTTATTGCTATTCATAAGAGTAGATTTTAAATATCTTTTCATTGTAATAGATGCAGAAGAAGATAGCCTGAATCACAACTTGCCACTTTTAGGAAGTGTGGAGTGCCTCAGGCTTAGGAAGCCTTGCCTTGTTAGAATTCTAGCAAATGCTGTTTTAGTGATGCAGTTCATTGTATGAGTTTATATTGTGTTATTGAATTGTTTTGTGTTAGTAGCATATTGATTTGATCTATAATATAACCATTAATATATTTCAAACTGAAATTTTAAATACTAAAAGAAGATGCTTTTTTCAGATAGCTAAGATAATTCAAGTTATTGCAATTTTTTTTGAGAGTTTTCCTTTGTTTTGTCTGCATCTCAAAACATCACAGGCATCGTATTGCAACAGAATATGACAATATTCCAGATATTTTTTATTTTCTGTAGAAAGTTGAAAAAATGCTTTCTGTGTAGCAGTGTGGGATGTGGGATGGTATTTTCACATGGTCGAGTGTTCCCAGTTTCCATGGACCACCTGGAGAACAGTGTGTTAGTCAGCCCTGTGTGCACTTAGCCCACAGGTAGAGCAGCGGTGGGACGTAGCGGCTCGGGGCAGTGATTCCTGTGCAGGAGAGGTTCCAGTCAGGCTGCAGCTCTGCAGGGAACACAGAGCTGTCACGGGACGGCCCTTCCCTTCCCGCAGCAGCTGCGCCAGGCTGGTGTGCTGGGGCTGCTGGAGGAGCACCGGCAGCCCTCAGCTCCCCAGTCAGTGTTGGTGCCCTTTTCCTAGAGTTCACTGAATCCCGTCTTCCTGAACTGATTGTTTTCCACCTTGGTGCTGTGATTGAACATTGTGAAAACAAAGGATCCTGCTATGCAGACATTTTCTGTGTTTTGGAGCATAAACATCTTTTCCTTGTGAATGGAAGCTGATTGATCACACTTAGATGAATGGCCCTGTAAGAGAAGCTCAGGCAGCCCCTCCTTCAGCTGTGCAGCACTCAGGAATGCCTCATCCCACAGGCCAGCAGCTGCTTTCTACTTGTATGGAATGTTCTTCCAAAATGAAGAACTGCTACGTCTGAGCAGGTAACTTCAGCGGTTCATGATTCTCTTGGAGCTGGTAACTGGTTCTTCCTTCCTCCAGGTTCCCTGACACAAACAGGCCTTTGGAAGAACGTATTACTGTTGTCTGCGTGGCAAACAGCCACCTGCCTGCTGAGGCTTTTCTTTCAAATATCTGATGTGTCTGTCTCACTTCCAAGTCTTTAGATGGGCAAACTTAGACATGTTGGAGGAAGGGGAGACAGGATTTGCTACTGCATGGACTGCATTTGGCTGTTTCCCTCCTTGCTCAGGGTCTCATAGAGGCTGCCTTAACTTCAGTTTCTGGACTTAAAACAGAAATGGCTTGCATCTCGCACAGGATTATAGCCAGGGTAGAGATTTTTATCTTCAGAGCAAAAATGCCTTGTAAGTCTGGAAGTTCAAGGATGGTGTGTCCTTTTCCCCCAGTACAAACATAAATACTACGTGTGAAAGCTCTGCAATGTCATGCTGCTAATGCTCATGAACTAATTAACATCCAGCCACACAACCTCTGGCAATTTATAACAGTCTCGGACAGGAGGAGAGCAGAGATGTACTTGTGATGTCTCAACAGGCTTCTTAACTTTCATAATTTTTACATTTATTTTATCAACCCTCCTATTGTACTACTGTCTTTTGGATTTACACTTGGCATTGGATTCTATAGTTTCTTACACTAAGGTATCAGGTGGAAACCATTATAGAAGAGAATAGTCTGCTGAAATTCAAAACTGTTAAGCTTCCTCGGCCTGTATTTCAGAACCAAGATACCAGACAACAGACAAATAATCACTGTTCTGCAGCATCCTTTTTTTTCAAGAATCAGTAGTACTTTGAGTTTTAAAAGATGATTTCTTACAGAATATCAGGGAAAAAAACCCTGAAAAACAACTAATGTTCTGTGTTTCTTCTTTACTTTACACGACTTTTTAAAACATACTGTAAGCAGAGACGTATCTGCTTTACAATTAAATTCCCTTAATTCAGCTGAATATAGTAATTCCAGAGTGGAAGATGTGATTGTGCAGCTGACTGGTTTCCTGGTGGAGGCTGGGAGAGAGCACTGGGGTACAGAACCCCCCTTGCTGTGTCCCTGTCCCTAGCACTCGCTTCAGGCCCCGTCCCTGGGGATTGCTGTGCCGGAGAGGTCCCTGCTCTGCTGCTCTGGAGCTGTTCCCAAGGCTCTGTGGGTACCTGGGTTTGCCACAGGCATGTGATGCTTGGAGCTTTTCAGTCTCTGAAATGGGACAATCCAATCCGAGGGGAAGACAATGCTTTTCACTGGGATGTGCTGATTTTGAAATACAGTGCTTTCTTATTGCTGGTCTCTCACGTGGTGCTGAGTGAGCAGCTCCCTGTGCAGCACTGGCAGGGACTTGGTTTGGCTTCCAAAGGCCCCTACTGATGGGCAGCTATGTATGGTTCGAGGTTCAGGCTTCTTGCCAGTGTATTTTTTCAATATCAATGTGAAGCAGTTTGGTGTGATGTGTTAAATTTGTGAGATAACTTCATAGGTGTACAGACACAAATGTCAACCCTTCAGTTTTAGGTGTGTATTAGCTTTTCACTCAGTTTTCCTGGGAAAACTGGTGTTTGATATGATTTATCTTGTCCGGGGTACTGACAGTGGGCCTGGTGAGGCTGACTGATGTGGTGCTAATCCTTGTTGCCTCTTTTGTCTTGAAGTTTGTATTGGGGGATGTAGTGACTGTGGCTCTCCCCTGGCTCATGTCAAGGTCGTTCCTTGACATCTGGATGGGAGAAGGTGTGTCTGTCAAACTGCCCCAGTGTAGGATGTGCCTGGGTTTGCATGGCAGCTTCAGACGGAGCAGAGACGTGTGTGTGCAGTGCCTTGGGCAGGGGACATTCAGCATCTCCCCAAAGTAAGTTAACGTTTGTCGGGACACAGCTACAGCTGCGTAGGTTTTCTCCTGTGCAACTTGTTTGTGTTGGTGAGAGCAGCTGTGGCCTTGACTCTGCACTGGGCAGACAGGATCAGATCCCCATTTATCCTAGGCGAATTTAAACCAAGATGTGGAGTCTTGGCGCAGAACTAGAAGAGGGAGGCAAAGTGGCTTAACTAAATGTTTTCAGATGGCGACTTGTACCTTTAAACGAGGTGGAACCTAAAAGTGTGATTCTCTGGGTGTCTAGATGTACCTGGTGTTGTTAGAGTGCTATGGGTGGATGCTAAATGCAGTAACAGCTTTGGTTATTAGTTAGTTGAGTAACTGTATGAACGTATTGGTGTATATTTTATCCAAGAGCCCTAGTGGAAATGGCCCTACCACAGAAGGGAAGCAAACAAATCACCTTGATTTGACCTTAACATTTTCCAGTCACAGAGATGCCAGCAGGATGTGAATCAAAACAGTACTGCCTGTAAACGCATCCCAGAGGAGCTGGCTACTTGCTGCTAGTTTAACTCTGTGATTGAAGGAGTTTGGCTTCCCTTAAGGTAGATACGATTTTATTTGTATAAATAAGAAAAAATAAATTGGATATACCAGTATGATAGGAATCCACTCTAGGGATCCTAACAGTGCAGTTACAACAGTGGAGAAAATAGCCACCCATAATTCTATTCTCAAATGATATATTCACTATACTTTTTTCACTTTTGAAGGTGTTCATTACACTGGGAAATGTCCTAATTTTTAGGAGCAGCAATAAATTTCTTTATGGTTATTTAAGATCTATTTGTTCTTCTCTTGAATGTTTCTTTATCCTCATTTGTATCCCCAGGTATTCATAGAAAACAGTATTTCCTTGGTTTCTGTTTTGTAAGGTTAGGGATGGTCAGAAAGGAGGGTTTGGTCCCTTTATCATCATGACAGCCCTTGAATTCAGGCAGACCAGCGCAACCAGCTGCAGATGTGAGAAAGGAGGCCTGTGCCGGGTGCAAGGTTAACCTGCATTTCATTTTTATGTGAGTAACACTTCTGATTTCTGCTGGAAGTGTATTTTTGATGTATTCTACCACAGCATGTGCCATCTCACAGGAGCATCTGGGGAACCCATGTTCTTTTCAGCAGTTATTTCTTGGTGATGACCTTGCTGTCTGTCACAGAAACTTTCCTTGGTCACTGTCTGTGGCTTGGATAACGAGCAGCACCAAGATATTCCCCAAGGCCTTCCATAGTAATATGCCTGAGTAATGCCCCAAGCCTTTTTTGCCTACCAAAGCCCACCCAAGCTTGGAATATGTGAAGGCCAGTTGTCTTGCAAATGTTAAACATGGTCAGTCACAAGGGACTTAATTCTTAGTGGAGAAGCTTTTCTCCAGGTGGAGCTTTGCGTTAATACTACTCTTTTTATTCTCCTTCCTTTAACATGCTGGATACACAATCACAGTCATTTGACAGCGGAAACATGTTTACCTTACTCTGTCTGAGGCACCTGCTGAGGTGTTAAGGTGTTACCTGGCTGGGCTTTCTCTACAGAGGAGTGTTTCTGTCACCCTTTGAGCTTCTGTGCTGCTTTAGCAAGCCCTGTTTGGCTCGTTTATCTCTAGCTTTCTCATAACTCCCTTATTATTTGCTTGGAGAACAACAGCGGACAGGTAGATTTCTCCTCTCCCCTTAGGCCGCAAAGGGAGTAGTAACCTACTTTTGCATTTGTATCTCTTTTTAAAGTAGATATGCTTCACAGGTAAGGAATTCTTTCTTGGCTTGGATGTACGTTGTGTGCTTCTGTGTGTCATCTCTTCCATTGCTTTGGGTAGCTATGGATTTGCTCCGGTGCAGGAGCATTGCACAGCTCTGCTGGGCTCAGCTGGTTCCTTTCACCACACTCTTTGCTATTTCATAAGATTTGTTCTTCTCAAATCTACCACTAAGTTACAGGTCTGCCTACTTAAATTATCTTTCCATTTAAAATTTGAATCAGTCCATAATAATGTGCTCCATGGTGATTTCAGCAACTGGTTTGTTTTTGTTCTGTCTTTTAGGCTCCAGTTTGTTGAGTAATTTTTTTTGTTTGTTTAATTGGTTTTTTTTGTCACGGGATCTATGAAATGAATGCCTGTGCCCCACCACTGTGATGATCATTCATGTCTCAATCAATGCCTAGAGAAGCTGGGTCTTACAGGACCAAGATTACATGGTGCCTGTTTTTAGTAGATCTTCCACCCCAAAGTGTGAGTGGCCACTGCTAGCAGCTTTCTCTCTACTGCTGGACAGTCTCTAAACAGCAGTAATGGTTATGCTGAAAACTCTGTCCTTTGTCATGTGAAGGAACTCCAGCTACAGAACTGAACAGTCTCCAGAGAGATGACTTTCCTCTCAGTAACATGACTATTCCTTTGAATTTTGGTTTGGTCAATAGGTCTCATAATTCACCAGTGGATTAAGATTATAACTAATAAATTACAAATATTGCAGAAGTCTCTAGTGAAGACACTGAATCAATAGTTTATTAAGGAAGGCTTTTTTCTGTTGAAAGTTTGTAGCTTTGAGCATGCTGTACTTGGCATGGACACAAGTTTTTCCATCTTTTGCAAAGAGGTTTTCAGTGAGGTTGGATCATCAGTTCTTTGGTATTCAGTGGGAAACCTGCAGTTCATGTTGCCATTCCAGTAAATAGTTTCACTTTCATGAAAACTGATTTGGGGATAATGGGGTCTAAAGACTCATCCTTGGTGACAAGTACGGAACAGCTTTGTGCCAGAGCTTTGTTCCTTGCCAGCTTTACCACCTTTTCCTTTCTTTAAATGTTTTAATTTCTCATTCCTATTGAGGACAAGGGGTAGTGGTGGTGGTGATCTTGGTTTTGAAAGAGTTTCCAGCTGGCTTCTCCAAGATGAGGGCTGGCTCCCTGGCACTGCTCCTGGCCTTGGGGACAGGCCCGACCCCTGCGGCACAGGGATGGCGCCACGGTCCTCCCACCGTCCCTGGTGCTGGGTGTGTGGGCAGGACACTCCTCCCAGCAGGAAACCTGGGTTGTCCTGGGATTATCAGCCTGGTGTGGTTCTGCTCAGCCCCTGAGCTGTGTTGGGCTGTGGCTGCCCAGACTCGGGTGAGCTCTGCTCGGGTCCCCGAGGGCCTGGGGACAGCAGTGAGCAAATGACAGCTCAGTTTTGAGTAAATGCTACCTTTTAAGGTGACCATAAATGATAAGAGACTTCTGGCTTATTTCTGGGCATATCCTTTCTGTGGCTCAACAAGAAGATGTTGACAGGCAGCTACGGCATCAGTATTAAAAACATAAAAATGGGACAAGGTAGTGCATGTGTGCGTGTGCTGTGCTGTATGTTAGTGTGCTGGAGTCTGCATTAATAGCCTCACTGAGGGCTACTTCTAAAACATATGAAAAAAGATTTTGTTAGTGTTCATCAGAAGGTGTGTTGAGAGTTATTTGGAGTTAGCTGACAGCATTACTGGAGAGAAACAAGTTACAAACTGTATTTGCCATTGAGTTTTTATTGTGCTTTTGTTTGACAAAAGAAGTGGAGTGTTACACACTTGCCGTAACAAGGTACATGTAAGGTAGATTTTTGAGCCTACTTTTGCCCCTCCTTGCTGGGCATGTTCACATTTGCTCTGGCGTTTGCAGCTTCACCTGTCGGGTCCTATGAGAACTGAAGTAATAGAGAATGTACTGGAAAATTAAAGAGGTTGAACCCTCTGTAGAACTCCTCTGCCTTTGCTGAAAAGCTCCATTTTAAATGGTTTGGATTTGAAGTGGTCTTTCACAAATAGGCAAAAAAATGCAATTGGGTGAATACACATCCTCTTCCTGTCTGTAATTTGTCCTGCTGTCTGTGATGTTGAGAAGATAACTAGCAGCTGCCTTGGAGCACCTTGCTGAAATGGTTCATTTTCAGGTAGCATAAATGGTATGTGTGCCAAGTTTTTCAGTTCCTGTGAGAGAGTAATTGGGGTGTTTGTGGATTCCTCCCTTTCCAGCAGGCCCGGGTTCAGAGCTTTATCCTGCCCAAGGGCACTGGGGCGTTGCTTGGCTCGGCTGTTGCTGTGGTGCTCTGCTGCTTCCTCTGCTGTGCTTTACAGCACTCAGAAAGTTCAGTTCAATAGCAGCTATCTGAAATTGTATATATTTTTATGGAGCTTAAGTAAGACATTCTAAAAATGGAAAGATATGCCTCTAACTACAATTGCTCGGTGAGCGTTATGTGAAAGAGCGATGGCGAGCGCTGGAAGTGCATTCTTTTCTGCTGGTGTCATCCAGGAGTGTGTTTCCTGAGTTGGTGTATTGACGCTCTCCTGGACTTGCAGACAGCAAGCAAGAGCAGGCTTTCTGGGTTTGAAAGTGGAAATCCCCTGAAACAGTAATTAACTGTAGTATTTTTTTAAGAGCTAAAAAATTGCGTAATATTCCAACTCCTATTACTGTGAGGCTTTACTTTTGATCACTGTTTTTTAACTCTTTGTTCTGAGCTTTGTATTACAGCACAGTAAAAATTACTGGTTTAAGTTCATAACTTTACTGGTGGTACAGTTGTTTATTTGCATATATCAATATTAATTGATAGATATATCTAAATCCTAACTGTGAGCATGTAATTTTTTTCTATTATGTGTAGTTGTGGAATGATCTAAAGAATAAAGTTAGTTTGAATTTGGAAGGGGGGAAGAGCCACCCCAGTATCCCATTTAGAGGAGGCAGCAATGCTTAAATAATCAATGTCATTGATATTGTCTGATACTGGCAAAAAGACAGCAGTAGCTCTTAAATGTTATCCTTGATTATTGTTTTGTCTTTTCCTGCAGTGACTTCAATATTTCAGCTGTTATAATTTTTCCCCATAGTCTCTGCTTTATATCCAAACACAGGCAACTTCTGCATAAAATCTGCATTGTTTTGGTCGCTTTCTTCTGACTTTTCAACTGATTCAACTTGAAATTGGTTGCATAAAACCTCAGTGAAACAGACTGGGAAGACAGTGCATTTTCAGTGCAGTGGGAAATGGAAAATAAGTAGGGGGGATAAATGAGGTATCCTTTTTTATTTTTCCTCTCTTCTCTTTGCTCCAGGAAAGCACTTTGATTACAGGCATTACAGCTTCAAATTTTCCTTAGAGCTGTTGTTTTGCTGGTTGTCTTCTGTCCTGGGTTTGTAGCCGATTTGGTGAAGGACTTGGTCTTGTGTCTCACAAGCCCACATGGTGTGGGCAAGGCTTCACATTCAAGATGTGTTTCTCCAGTGCTCTTGTCATAGAACAAGATTAGGTGAATTGATACAGTCTACTCTTGCCAAACCCACACTCTTCGCTAACACTCGAAGTTCTGGCGCCTGTTACTGGTTTTGGTGTGCTTAATTTCCCCTGCTCAGGAATAAGCATGTCACTGGAATATGGCGCAGGGAATGAAAAGGTAGAAATAAGGGTGATGTTGTGACCAGTATTTGAGATTCCTTTCATTTGAGCTTTTAAAATACATTTGAGTCATATTTTCAGTCTTCAGGATCCAAGGCAGTAAAGCTACCTGAATTGCATCTTGAACTGGTGAACTTTGATACAGAATGTTGCCATCTCATGACAAAATTTCATGCCCATAGCTTATTTTACAAGAAGAGATATTTTCCACTGCAATAAGAAAATCGCATCTCAGGAACCTCCTAGTGCTGCATAAAGATGCAGTTCTGCTGCACAGCAGGAAACCTTCAAATGGTGCTCTGAGGGTTTCTCCTTCTAACTGAGCATCAGTGAACAACCTGAACTGTTTGGCTTCATTCAGTATTTGTTTTGCTTCTTGACCATTTCCACACTTAACCTTCATTCCTTCAATATATAGTTTTCTATCCTTCTGATTTTTTTTGTTGCTGTATGCTGGATTGGATACATTTTGCACTGTGGGCATCTATTTTGGAGTGTGGTTACTATTATTGACATTATTTAATGTACCATTGACCTGAGTTTTTTCCCCTCTGGCACTTCTGCAAAAAGTCTCTCTGCCTAGCCACTTTCACCTGAGTTTGCCTAACCTTAGGGCTGTGTGTGTCACCCACCCTGCTATGGGGAGGCACTTGGGTCACTTGGATGAGAACAGTTTGTGTGATTTTCTGTTTATCAACGTTGGCTCATTCATGTGCTTTGTGGTTTTCCTCAAGTTACTGAGTTCTCTTTGATTTCCTCTAATCATCTTGTCACTTGTAAATTTTGGTGCTTCACAGCTCTTCATCTCTTTATAAAGTATTAGTAGAAATACTGAATTCTCTATAGAGTAGAGTTATGTGTAATCCTGCTACTAGTACGTTAAGTTTTAAAGGGTGAACAAAGTCAAATATACCTCAGAAAAATAATACCAATAATACCTCTTCTTTGGGAGATGGGAGAACTGATGGAAGTATTGGTAATTTTTGTCTTAAAAGCCAGGTGCTTGTTATCTAATTCATATAGTCTGTTCCTACATGCAAGTTTTCTTAGTGTCTAGGTTGGAGAACAGAAAAGGAGAGAGCTCCATTTGCTTAAATTTAGAAGCTTGCAGGTAGAGTGTTCTTGGCAGCAAACAGAGTTTTGCTGTGCAGTTCTGTTTCAGAGCAAAAGGAAGAATGCACTACAGTTCAGTGATTGATAAAACTTCATTTTAGTAAAACTTTCTGCCAGCACATAGCCATGCTTATTGGAGAATAGTGGTATTCCTCAATTTATGGAAATCAAGTAATCATTTGAGTAGGAACATGCATAGGCAGCACTGAAGAACTTGTAACTGTATCCTGAGTAAATGCAGGTGTTTCAGCATCATCGGTTTCTAAATTTTGCAGGGGCATAGTTGGGTTCTTGTCCCTGCCAATCCCAGTTAAGCTGCTCCTGTTTGGTGGCTCATTCCTGATCCACAGCTCTGCCTGCAGAGATGGAGCCTGTGGTGTCAGTTCATGACTGTCCTAAGGGAAACCACTGCTTGAGGCTGGATGCTTTCTAAAGGCAGGATGCAACAGAGTGGGGGTGTCCAGCTCCAGACCACCTCAGTGATACACCTTGTATCACATCCCTCAAGCACTGGCACTGGCCAAACAGGGAGCTGTGGAAATCTGTCTTTTAAAGTTTGGATTGTAGCTGATAATTTTTATTGTTGAGAAAATGGTTTGGTTTTGTGGGTTTTTTTTGGTTTTTTTTTTTTTAAATATACTATATGACAAAATTGAGAAGCATACTTTTATAAATGCATATAAAATAGATTTGGGTTGATAATGCTTCCCGTTGAGGCATGTCTGCCTGCAGTTGGTGTGCATTATCTCTAGCAATAACATACAGAGTCACACTTCAGCAGTAATTTTGCAAGGCTAGGAGAAAATACAAGTGGAAATTGAATAGCAGGTGCAGCCATCGTTGTGCTTGGTAGTGGTTCTATCTGCACTTACAGCTATTCTCATCTGAACTCGCGTTTGCCTGTTTCAGGAGTTCTGAGCAGTTCTGAGCAGTTCTGTGAGACTGAGCAGGCACTGGTTTGTGCTGGGTGAAGGGCAGCAGTGCTGTCAGCACACCTGCGCTGCAGGTGCTGGCTGGCACAGTGGGCAAGTTACTGTGACATTCATTCTGAGTGACTTCATACCCGAAATTAATTGAGTCTGTTCCAACACCAAACTGACAACTTATCCTTCTGTGCATGGTTGGATGAATAATCGATGAATGTCCTTGTCACCTGACAGTCTGTTTGGAAAACCTGAAATCCTTCTGTGATGCTGCATGTCCCTCCTCCCCCTCAGTCTGCAGTAGGATGAGACTGAACTTTATCCCTCGAGATCAATCTGCTGTCTTTGCTTGTCTGCAGAGCTGGCTTTGAGTGCTGTGCTCTGATGAGGCTGTCCTCGATGGCAGTGGATTTGGATACCTTGGCAGAACAGAGCAACATGAGCATGGGATGGCCCAGAGGAAAGGTTCAGATTTGAAGTCTCTTGTTTCTTTTAAGTCATGGAGCCTTGTTGACTGAAACTACTGAAAACTCTATTTATTGCCGTTTAGCTGCTGGCACTGCGTACACTTGCGAAGCGTGAACGCGCTCCAGACATCCGTCAGATGACAAAGAGGCTTCTTTTCAGGTGAGCTACAGACAGTGCCTTGGGCCTTGAAGGACCTGGTTGTAAATATGCCTTTATTCAAAATGGTTGTCTTGCTGTACCTGCCTGATACCTTCTGGTGAATGGTTGGTTAGGAAGCTATAAAAAATACTAGTTGCATGAGCGTGTTACAACTGGATATTTGTGGATGTAGAATCTTGCCTGCTCACTGGAGGGAAGTTAAAGTATGTAGAAATCAGCCAAAAAAAAACCAAACCAAAACAACAAAACTATCTTTTCCTAGGAGCTGTAGCAAAAGCACATTTATCCAAAAGCCAGGCTAAAAACTTTTAACATTTTTGAAAGCACATAGCACAAAGTGCCTTTTGAACCTCCATGTATTTAAATTTAAAAAAAAAAAGAAGTGGAAAAAAATACATCCTGTAAAGAAAAAGGATGAGGAAGAGGCTAAATTTAGCAGTAAGTGAGTTAAACACCTCTCCCACGCTTTTCAGGTGGTAGATCAGGCGGGTATAGGTTTCCTTTTTCACTGTGGGACTTGGTCTGCACAATTGTGCAAGTGGGTTTTATCCTGTCATTGCAGAAGTCAGTTTCTTCCAGTTTTTGTTAGATAATATATTTACTTCCCTGGTTTCATCCTTCAGTCCTCGTGCACAAAACTTATGCACTACTAATGCCCATGAAGAAAAGGAATCTCTGAATATAGTGTTTAGCCTGTAGTGTGATGTTTGGAGTATCTTCACTTAATGCATCTGGAAATTTCAAACACCGTTTTTCACGTAAACCTTGGGGCCGTCTTTCACAGAATCCATTTTTAGTCCCTTGCATCATCTTAGCAAGTGGGTAAGTTGTGATCTGCTGCCTCTCCATCTAGACACTGTGCAGGCTGGCAGACAGAACGCAGAACATGTCTCCGTTCAGTCACTTGGTTGCAGGGAGCTTGAGAATCCCTGCCTGGTTCATCGGGGAGCAGCACTCCAGCCCTGCGGCAGGATGGAGCCAATGGGAATTGCTCCTGCCTGCACTGACAGCTCGGTGAGGGAACTGGAAAAATCAGATAAATTTTAATCATGTCTTCATGTAAAAACTGTAGAATTGTTGTATGTCTTGTTTTGGTTTTCACTTTCTTGTACCCTGTAAAGGATGAGAAGAGCAGAGTCTTTGACCAAGAGCTGAGATGTGCCTTGTTGCTCTCAGTGTAGATATACAAGAAAAACTTGGTTGTGAAGTAAATACCATGTCAGTGTCCCAGCAAGTTGATTAAAACTCATTGGAGCTGTTTCCTTCTGTACTAATGAGTATTGCTCTGATGTCCTTGGTCATTTACTCTAGTTTGCTTGAGTTAACATTGTAACTAGGTAAGTATGAGGATTTTCAGTGATGAGACGTTGCCCATTGTTTTTATCATGTTACCCATATGAAATAGATCTAGTCCATCCTATCCTCACTGACAGAGTTGGTAAGAATTGTGTTACCTCTTCAGCATGAGTTGAGCTGGGGACTGTTCTTAGTGGCTGCAGGTCAGCAGTGCGAGGCTCAGAAACAGGGAGTACAGGTAAGGGGAAAATTTGGGAGAACAACCAATGTAAGGAAGGGAGGAGGAATACAAAGGGCAGGGAGTAGGAAGTTGTGAAAAAGCATCACTTTTTCTCTCTGGCAGTGATCCTGGAAAGATCTGGCTTCTCTTTGGGCCTGCACGACAAGGAGAGGGATTACTTGGTACTGGCAAAGCTGTCTGGATATGTCTAAGAAAATAACAGGAGGAGCAGTGAAAGGTGGGGAGTAGAGACTAATGAGAATGAAAACTGAAAAGATGGTTTACTATACTCAGTTTAGTGATTTCTCATATCTCTTCTCTCCTTCTCAGCTGTGTGTTCTTGTTCTTTCCTGCAATAGTGATTGCATGGCTGCAAGGTCAGCTGGCTCAGAAAAATATGCCCCCACCTCGTCCCCAAAAGCATGGCTGTGTCAGATGAACCCACTGCTGCTGGCTTTGCAGCTGCTTGACCTGTTGATCAGACACAAAAGAAGTATTTCTCGCTTTCTCTCCCCGTATGCTGAGAGCACCAGTGTGAAGGCCAGGACTGGAGCCAGCTGGTGGCTCTGCCCCGTGGCAATGCCGGGGTGCCAGGGAGTCTGCGGGTGTGTGCCAGAGGAGAGCAGTGGGGAGGCTTTGCGTGTGGATGAGAGCGAGCTGGCTGTGGGCAGGGAAGGCACAGTATCACTGAAGGGGCAGCTAAGGGGCTGTTTAGGCGGGGTTTGCTCAAGCAAAGCCCTCAGTTGCCCGAAGTGATGGTCCTGGCTGAACCCTCGTTGGATGGAAGGCTGAGTCTTTATGGCGCTTTGGTTTGTGCTGCTGTGATTTACTGCGTGGTTTCATGAAACCGTTTGAGTGAGCCTCCATGGCAGGGAGAATGGAAAAGCTGCTGTTTCCAAAATTGGTTTAGTGTTTTTTGGACTAGAGGCTTTAAATTAAACAGCTTTGTCTTCCTTGCACACTTGATGTGGTCAGACCAGCCTGGAGCTAGGTTGTCGCCACTTTTGGCCTTTACTTCTAAATAGAGAATTTAGAAATTCAGAATAGGTGTTAAAAATTTTCTGGGATGCATGATACAAGATGAAGTATTTAACTATTTTTTTCTGAAAAATTATTTAAATCATTGAGAGACATTTTTATCAGAGACTGAAATCCACAGAAAACAGTAACAAATTCTCACTGTCATCCTTGTCTGTTTTTAATGTCCCCCAAAAGTTTCCAAGACTCACATTATACTCTTGAGCTACACTATGGAACCATTTATACCATTCACAAGCCTGTAGTTCTGCAACATCCACCAAAAGATCATCCCAAAATATTTAAATCTTCCAATTCTCATGTATTCTTTGCTATCAGAGAACCTAAGCCTGTAAACTTTGATGTTCAGTAATTTTAAGATGTAGTGAGGTATGATGAAATGCATTGCACAGAGCAGTAGATAGTAAAATAAGTTTTCTGAGTTTTTGTTGTGGCTACAGAGATCTCATATCTTCAGTGTGTGGGAACAGTTTGAGCATTAAAAGAGCTGGAATACAGGGAAGCTTTAGGGTGTGTTTCTGATGGTACCTGTGTGTATTGCCTGATCCATCAGTGCCCAAGGCTTGCAGAGAGCAGCCTGGGGCAGGACCTGGGATACTGCAGCAAAGGGGACGAGGGTTTGGACAGACTGGGAACGATGTAGGAACAAAGTCTCCCATTCTGGGTGACATCTGACTGCTTGGCCGTGACAGGAGAGGCAGGCAAAATAACTATGAACCTAATTTTTGGAGGGATTAAGTCTGGTTGCTTGTTTTCCAATAATGCATCAGTTATCCATACCCAAAGGAGGGAGTAGCATAAGTCCAGGGAGTATTTTCAATGTCTTGTGTAAGGAAGAAAGAGGTTTTCTTATTGACTTCTCTCAACTTCTTAGTCATACCTGATTTTAAGGCTCTCATGAAACTTCCACTTCCTATTTCCTGTTCCCGTAAGGTGAAGATGAGAACCTGACTTGACTCTGTGAGTGTTCTTCAAGGAGAGTGCCTGAACGGAGGTGTGGTACTGGGGACTGGGCCCTGAAGAGCATCTCCCCGTTCTGGGCTCAGGGCCTGACGGGAGGTTGGGATAAATAAGCAGACTCATTTGTTAGCTCAAGTATATACCTAAGTGTCTGTAGGGTCAGAGCCAACAGTTGTCTAATCTTGAAATAGAGATTAGAAAATGAGTACCTTTGCCAAGAAATGTGTTAATTGAAGGAACAACAGTTAAAACAACTGCCTGTGTGGAAGGGTGTACCTCTCTAATTACGTCTCTTAACACTGAGATAGATGCACATTTAACACTGATACCTTCACTAATAATTAATTTGATTGTGTTTTATTTGGGTGTTGTTATTAGATATTCAATACTGGGTATATTTTCTGTTCAGATGAATTAGCACACCTTCTAGCCACTTCAGATGGATGTTTTCTGGACTAGTTTGATACACAAATCTCCTACAGGTAGGTTGAAAAGTTATTCACAGTGTTAGGGTGAGAAGTGAGTGACAGAGAAAACTGTGGAAAAGACAAGGAGCACAGGAGTGAGACAATCTCAGTTTATATAATATTTTTGTAGTTTTTAGTTGGTCCAGTTTTAAGCATTTCATATAGACAACATACTTTCGAAGTGATCACTTCTAAGGAAATAGCGCTGCATTTTTGTAGTGTATTGTACATTTTTGGGTTTGTGGCACATCACAGAAACTTGAAAAAGTTAAGTGCTTTCTTTAAAGTAACAAAAAAATGTGCTGTGCTTTCCCTCATGTCTTAATGAAAATGAAGAAGTCTTAATTGTTTGATAAATACTGCACTGATTTGAGTGTTATAAGACATAACCTATCTTTTTCAAACGGTAGTTAGACCTTTGGAAAGAACTGGAAATACAGAAGTATGGCCATGATGGCATGTTGTACAGGCTTTGGCTTGAGGTGGAGTTTCCTTGCTTTGCTTTGCTTGTGCACGCAGCTTTTGCTTTCTCTGTTACACTGTCTTTATCTCATCTCAGGAGGTTTTACACTTTACTCTTTGATTCTCTCCCCATCCTATGGGAATGGGGGGAGCGGGGCTGAGCTGCTCACCAGGTTAAACCACAACACACCTGAATAGTTCTTTAATTGATTTACAGCTGCAAACATACATGACTCTGCATAGTTGAGAATTCTGTTCTGCTTTATTTATTATTTAAAAACTTGGCGTTATTGTCCTATATTTTGTACTTCTCACCTGGAAATCCCAAGCCAAGCAGGCACTCCCCTATTACGTGCAAGTGGAGGCATGTTGGAATGTATGGACCAGCAAGCAGCCCACTTCTGAGGGAAACCTGTGTGTAACTTATGAGAGTTTTTGAGATTTGTCCTTTTGATTGCTTAGCAAATGTTTCTAAATGAAGGAAAAGCTTGACTGGGTAGTTTTATTACTTCATGATATGCTTGCAAATTTAACAGTTCATTTAGAAACCTGAAACACTGAGTTGTAGTCATAAAAGAACTGTGGAAAGTGATATAAAAGATCAGGTATGACACAGGGAATTGTGACACGTATTCTGTGCTTCTTTGGGTTATTACTGCTTGATGAAACAGTTGGTTTTTAGAAGTAAAACCTTAAAGGAACCATTTTCGTTTTCTAAAACCGTAAAGTTGAGTCTTTGACTTTTCAAAATGCTATTATAGAGCTATTAGAGTTGAGTTTTTATTCCGCTTACTTGATTGCTATTTAATGGGTTCTGTAGAAGCAAGGTCCTCAAAGCTTTAGGGATGCATCTGCTTGACGGGTGGCATGTGACAGGCTCAGTGTGGCAGCCTTTGTATCTGCAAGCCTGAAACCAATAAAAATTGTATTTCAAAATTAGTCAGATATGTCTGGTTATTCCTTTGTGGCACCTTGGAAGCCAAGTAGTGTTTCATGTCGCTTTATTCTCAAGAGTAAGTTCTGTTCCAGTTGCACACCCACGGACACGTGGAGCTGGGGCCGAGGGCGGCTGGGATGAGGAATTCCCTGTGGGAGCCTCCATTCCCTCTGCGGGCGAGGTGGGAGGGCCTTGCCAGGCTGTGGGGTGCCCTGGCTGTGCTGGGAGAGGAAGGAAATGTGCACCCTGGGCTGCAAGGGTTGGAGATGAGGAGGACAGTGTGCTGCAGTCCTTGCAGTGCCATGTGTGCGGGATGGTGAGGGGAGACGCGTGTGTGTGGGATGGTGAGGGGAGGGGAGACCCATGTATGGGATGGTGAGGTGAGGGGAAACCTGTGTATGGGATGGTGAGGTGAGGGGAGACCATGTCTGTGGGAAGGTGAGGGGAGGGGAGACCTGCATGTGTGGAAAGGTGAGGGGAGGCCCAGGTATGGGATGGTGAGGTGAGACCCATGTCTGTGGGAAGGTGAGGAGGGGGGAAGGAAGTGCAGTGGCTCTTGGTGTGGCTGAACCAGAATGCTCTGGTGTCCCTGTGCAGTCCTGACACCAGAAACCTGGCAGTGCCATGTTTGTGCGGTTTCATTTTCCTCGTCCCAGAAGATAATTGTGATGGTGATGTACAGTGAGAACAGGCTGTTCATACAGGCTCATTTTAGGGTATGGGACAACCTCCCTGTGCTATACCTGCAAGGTGCTGAGGGGAGAAGTCCTGCCCCAAAAGTGGCTGATCCTGAGTTCAGCTAGTGCTCTGATGTGTTTGGGAAGCAGCTTTTCCTTCTCCATTTGCCATGGTAGAAGCTGGTGGGTGACCAGGCTCCTGGACCACATGTTGTCCCCGTGACTGCTCCGCTGCCTCTTATCACTCACATCACTTGAGTTCCCCTGAAACTGTTTGAATCCCTCAGTGGCTGATGTGAAACTGCACATGAACTGTGTCACCAGCATTTTTAGCAGACAGGAATAGTGTGGTTAATAAAGACCCCCTGCTTGGAGAGGCTCATGGGCCTGAGCAGGAGCCATCTGTCTCACAGTGCACATGCCCCTGTACAGGAAGCAAAATGAAAGGACTTGTTCTTACACCATCCCTCTTCGATGTCTGCTCATCCTCTCTGCCTGAGCCTGCCCGTGGCAGCCCAGCACTCCTCTGACGACACTCTGCTTTGCCTCTGCGAGGGCAGAAACCTCCCAAGAGGCAGTGGTCCTGTAGAGTGTTTCCAGAAGAGATCCCTCCGGGGTCAGCTCAAGTCCCCTTCCCTTCCAACCCAGTCAGAAAGATGCAGCCCTGCAGCACAGGTGTGCGCTGGTCCTGTGGGTTGTCTCTTTAGGACAGTTGTGCCCTGTGCTCATTCAGGTGGTCGTGGCTAATACAGGTCTGGGCTGAGGGGTCTCGTGGGTCTATTTTCAGCCTTGGAGCCCATTTGCAGCTCCTCACTCTTTGTGTAAGGAAGGGAAGGGGGAAGGAACTTCTGTTCCTGTTTGTCTGCTCTAGGAATATTGAATGAGTTTGTTCTGAAAATCTAAAATGAAATATGGACTACTTGTAACATTGGACCTTACAAGCTTTGTTTTCTGAAGGAAATTATAGCGTGGTATGTGTGCAGAAGCAACATGAATGCCACTTTTAATAGTTTAATGCTATTTTCAAAGCATTAAACACATTTCAAAACTATCTCTGTAATATTAGTTAATAGTGACTTCAATAATTGAACAAATAAATTGCTTTTTCCCATGGACTGGAATTGTTAGTGCACTGCCTCCGCAATAATGCAGCTTGGGATTCTTGGATGCGAATCCTGTCAGTCTTTTCCAGGCTATCCATAGCCCAGGGCAATTGCTTTAACTTTAGTATTTTAATTTCCTCTTTTGCAAAAAGAGCACTAGAAGCATTATTTCCATTAAGTTTTTTTATTACCACAATTAGTCTCTTCCATGGTTTGCTCCTGACAGCAGAGCATTCTGCTGTTATGTGTCATTCTGTGCTGAAAACTGCACGTGCTGAACTTGTTCTGATCCTGGGTATTCTTAGTGGTTAGCACTAGTATTTTTCATGTATCTTGAATTGTGCTTGTTTTAGTAACCAGCACAAAATAGTGTTTTTAAAACTAATCATTAAACGTTGTGCTGCTTGCTTGTTTCTGCCCAACCCTTGTTTTCTGTGGGTGATTCTGGTCTCCGTTTGTGAAGGTGAAGCACAGTCAAAGCAACATACATTGATATTAGTAATGCAAAGTTCTCTGCTAATTTGGTAAAGTTTTAAGAAAAAAGTAGAAGATCATTTATACTCCTGAAAACTTGAATTTTAAACGTCACTGGCTCAAAATGTAAACTGTCTTAAAATCTTGTTATTGCAGGCAAAATGCCAGCCCCTGAGCAGAGCCCAATGGTGGAGGAGGGGCTGCCACAGACAGCGCAGGAGATGTCCACAGGCCCAGGCATGGAACCAGAGACTACTGCCACGACCATTTTAGCTTCTGTAAAGGAACAGGTATCTGCTTTGTTTGCAACCATTCGTCAGTTCACAGTGTGTGTGGAGTTAACAACTGTCTCTTACTACATTGCTGGAAAAAACACCCCTGCTTTTTTCTATAGCATGTTGCCTAGCATCACTGTAGTATATTTTGTGTATCAGAGTCTGAGTATAAGGGGTTCAGTTACCTGCATTGAACAGAAGCATCATTCTGGTGTTCTGTATCCCTTGGAATGCCTGCATTGCGATGGAAGGCAGACTGGAAATGCAGGTTTAGTGTTGAAAAAAGAAGACAAGCTAGTGTTGAATTGGTGTAACATTGGAACCAGTCCGTGTACATCCTGCAAAGCTGTGTACAGTGCTGCAGAGGCCTGCACATACAGATCGGGTATGATTAATTGTATTTTATTAGAGAATGGGGCTTAAACTTTGAGTTTGGTTTCAGTTATCAATATCAAGGTACTAATGTATTTTAAATATGCAACACATTTATGGGTGTGTATCTAAGGTGATAATCTCTATAGAAAAAAAAATTGTGTTTGCAGTCAAGTTCAGCCTTAATTTGTAAAAATTATTCAAGGAGGAAAAAATTGCAGTTTTACGAAGAAACATTCTGACTAAAGTTTTTGTTATTGTTTTGGTTTTGAGTTGTTTTTTTATTAAAGAACACAGAGAGAAGTAATAGCTTGGCTTTCATTGTATCATAATGAGAAATAATTATGATCTTACTTGGCTTAATATGGAATTTGTAACATCTGAATATCAAAAGAAATGCACTTTGCTGTCTCGGTTTTGCAACTTTCTTTAAGATGAATAGTGCTTGATTCAAGGTGGTAACTCCAGATGCAAACACTTGATGCATTAGTTTTCATGTTGTCCCATAATAGTGTCAGAGCTGTGACTGCTGGGATCTCCAGGCGGGATCTCAGTGCCCAGAGCTGTGACTGCTGGGATCTCCAGGCGGGATCTCAGTGCCCAGAGCTGTGACTGCTGGGATCTCCAGGCGGGATCTCAGTGCCCAGAGCTGTGACTGCTGGGATCTCCAGGCCGTCTGCAGGGATCTCAGTGCCCAGGGTGTGCCTGTGCGCTCGCTGCAGCAGTTGTGCTCACTCTGAGGTTGCAGTTAGGGCAGCACTGTCTGTAACAGCTTCATACACGAGTGTGCAGTGAAAAGCATTTGTTAGCCTTCCCTTTCCTACCCAAGCAATGTTTTTATATTTTACTAGTCTTAGGGAAAAAATTGTAATGGAATATTTCTTCATTTTGAAAATGAGGTTAAAACTTCTCCCCCTTTCCATTCATAAAAAGACTATAAAAAAATACATGGGCTACTACATAACTAAACTCTGATGAAAACTAAGAAGTTAAAAATGTCATTAATAGTTAGTGTTACACAAACTTCAGAACTGGAGCCTTACTGTAGAATGCACAGATACATAAAATGCGTGTGAAGGGAGGAAGATGTAAATTGTACTTCACTCTTGGAAGTGATAACATGAAAGAATTAAGAGCCAAACTGTTGCGTTCTGGTATTTTTTCTGTTGATAATAATTATGGACACTGACATGTTCAACACCCTTCCTGTGTGGCAGAAAGCCCAGAACAGAATATTTTCCAATGCAGTTCTTTACTTTATTAAGCTTGAACAGAAACTGCTACACTGTTTACTGTGGCCCAGCTTCCTTTGGTACAGGAATTGCTGTGAGGTGCAGCAGGTCAGTGTTTGTAAAATAGAGCTGCCACACCCTGATTTAAGTACTTCAGAAGCACTGCAGTGGAAACAATCCAGAAAAGTCTTTATTATTACTTGTCAAATTGTTAGATTTTAACTTAATAGAAACTTTTTAAATTACAATAGTAGTTCCGAAATAGATAAATTTATTGAATAACCTTGTTAAGCTTTCTGCCATAGGAGAGATACAATAGCCATGATTATATAAAAAGTTGCACTCATTAGTCTATGAATCCTGCAACCCACTTCTAAATAAACTCTCCATTTGTTTCTTTTTTCTATTACTCCAAATTAGTTTATCAACTGTTTTACCAAACTAGAGTGTGTCCCCTGAACTCCAAGCAGACCCTCACTGGGTCAGGCAGCTGGGTAAATCTGCCTGGGTTATATTTTAGGAAAGAAACATTTCAATTCATTCTTAGTGTATAAAATAATAGAACAAGTGTAACCTGTGAGAAATTTAGGTTGCTACACCTTTGTGCTTTACTGACAAAGCTCAAGTTCTGTTTTAATGTGAAAACACATCCCTCATTGTATAAATTCCGACAGTGCCACCACACCCCCCGCTGGCTTTGGCTAGGGCAGGGGACAGCTCTGTCCCCAGGCTGAGTTATTTTGTGGGCACACAGGCAGGTGTGCTCTTGGATCCCAGTCAGGGCAGCACTGAGTCGTGCTGTGTAACTTGTATCTCTAGTTAAGTGACCTGCTGAGCCACTGAGACACTCTTATGTCCATGGGGCCAGATGGGATTCCCCTGAGGGTACCGAGGGAGCTATAGAGGAGCTCGCCCAGCCACTCTGCATCATTTGTCATCAGTCCTGGCTCAGCAGAGAGGTCCCAAGTGACTGCAGTGCCAGTGTGGTGCCCATCCACAAGAAGGGTTGGAAGTCTCTTATCCATATTAAAAGTAAATAGAGTATTTTCATACTAACATAACAACTTGTTAAAAATTGTAGGGGCAGCAGTGTAGCAGTAATTTTTTAGGGGGTTAGAATGTAGGGCAGCTAGTTGTCAACTGCTCCTGGCAGGTTTGTGGAATCACTGCTACTTTCCATGTGCAAGCTGTACCCTGCTGGATTTGGAATGAGCTGCTGCTGAACTGTGAAGATTAAATTGGATCATTTTGAATTGTGGATTTCCTGCTTAGCATGTTAGTTTTCAGTGATTGGGCTGAGAGAAAAGGTCTCACAGGAAAAACCACTCATCGATGCCATTTTCAAAAGTAACTGGAATATGCTGATTTTGATGTCTTTGCTAAGAGAGAAGCACTTGCCAGCAGTGGCAGGTTTTGTAGTTTGGTTAAGTTGTTATTGACACCTAGAGATGGGCAACTTCTCACCATTTCTTTTGTTACCAGTGACAGGGTAAGAATGGTTGGATGTGTTTTCAGATGGATAATCATAAATCCATTGGGTTTCCTGAAGTGTTTTCCTAGAAGTGTTCTATTGTTCAACACTTCAGTAAAATCTTTTCCTTTTGTATAAGTGTATTGAACCATACTGTATAAATAGAGAACCTGCAATTTGCTTTTTTTGCTTCTTTATTGTTTAAGTACAATTTTTTCATGTAGTTATTGAGATTTTTATAGTTTACAGTTTCTGCTGTTTAGAAGCATTTCTTGTTTCAGTGAGTCAAGTCTGAGAAGCCAACTTCCCAAAAGTCGTATTCTAGGACAAAATATATGCCACTCCTGTCTCAGGTGAAATGGCCAACTCATTTCCTTAATCAAAATTCTCTGTACTTCTTTATCCACGCGAAGGTCTAGAAGTTAATTCTTCTGTCTCACATGTACTGCCAGGCTTCTGAGGAGAAACTCCCCTAGTGAAAGAGCCTGCCCAGAAGTGTGGGTGCCCTTGAAATACAGTGGAACACTGACACCTCTTGTAGCACCCTTGGTTTGGGTAACCAGCCCCGTGCCCAGCTGGCAGAGCACACTCAGCTCCAGCAGCGATTTCAGCAGCCCCAGCGCTGTCACGAGGCTCACAGAGGATGTGTCAGAGGCAGCCGGGAATGCCTCCAGTGCCATTCTTCCCTTCTGACACTGCCATCAGTAAGCTTTCTATGAACTGCTGAAATTTTGATCCCTCGTCAGCCAGAGCAGCACTAAAGTGTTGTACCAGACTAGTGAACAATGCAGGCAGAAAAGTATTAAGGGCTTTAATGGTCTGCTGCTGTTGAATACAGAGTAAGTGTGATCAGCCAGTAATTGTAGCTATGTCATTTCACATCCTGTAATCTGTGATTCTCTACACTGTCCAATTTTTTATCTTTTGTCTTCTATTTTGGAAGATCCTGAGATACTGAAAGCATGCAAATGCAGTTGTGTGCGTGAGTAAACTTAATTTTTACAGACAATATTGAGGTTGCTCCTACATGGTTAGTTAGAAGTACAGGTTTTTTCTGGAATAGATTCTGGTAGAGAATTTAAATATCAGGTCACTACAGTATGACATTCATGTTGGAAAATACAGTATGTTTTTAAGGAGTCGCTTGATCTAGCTCTGAATTACAGCAACTGGAAATGTAGCACTCTACATTGATCAGTGCAGGAGATTAATGTGATGGAAGGTATAAATGAACTTAATTTTGTTTGTCCTCTTCTTTGTTGCATGTTTATATCATTAAAATATCTGAAATGTTGCCTGTTCTGTAGCACTGTGTGAACTTTCATGGGGATGGGAGTTGTGTGGCTCTGCACTGTGTGTGGCAGTGAATGAGAAATAGTAAATGCAAGGTAAAATATTCCTCTCAAATGTAGGCTGCACTTTCTTAGATCAGCAACTTGAGCTATTGAAAGAGGCTTAACTCGATTGTTCAACAGGCAACATTCTTGTGATTAGGAACACATTTCATAGTTCAGCTGACAACTACCTTGGTAGTATTTCACAGACAGTGACATTTGGTGGTTGAAGCAACTTAGCATATCCCAGTGTCACTGCAGCTTGGAGTGCCGGCCCATCCGTGTCCTGTCTTCTGCCACAGCAGCCACTGGTCAAGTCAAGAAGCTGCAAGAGATGCATCTGTCTGTTAGAGGCATTGTCTCCCTCTGCTATCCCAGCTGCCCAGTCTGGGTCTCACTAGCCAGGCATGAACCACCAAAAGGAGTCTGTGACTTCACTGCTTGTGCCATTGCTGCTGAATCTTGCAGAGCTGTCACCACAAAATCTTCCATTAGCCACCTGGATCACCCTTTGTTTAAAGTTTCAAGTTATTGAAACTTTTTTTTTTTTGAAACTTTATTTTATTTTGCCAGGGGTGTTCACAACAGGGCAGGAAGAAAGTAATTTTTGATTTTTTAGAATTGTAATCTAGATTCTTCATTCTCATCCATGTTACTGCAGGATGAAAGTTCCTCATTAACAGAAATTAAAAGGGTGACTCTGCAAGATGATATCATGATGGGATGCAGACAGAAGGCACAGAATTGCCTCTAAACCTTCTTTTATTTGTTATCCAAAGCATGCAACAGGAGAACAACAGTCTTCACGGTCAGTCATGCAAACTGCATTCCCATTACTTACCCGTTGTCAAGTATCTGCTGGCAGTAGCCTAGCCCAGTGTGTTGGTGGTTGTTGTCCCTTGCCAGGGAGCCACCAGCCTGTCAGAGGCACTCAGCTTTCACACGGCAAGAGGATTCAGCTGTCAGGATTGGTATAACTGGTCTTGTCTGTACCTTGCGGCAGGGATGTGTGTCATCTCGAGTGAGATCTCGGCATCGCTGCCAAGGAATTACCAGGACATGGGGAGCTCACCAGGGAAGAGCTGATGGTCACCTGGGGTGAACACCACAACGTCAGCACCCCATGCAGGCTTTGTCCCTCCTCTGAAAGCTTCAGCCTCCCAAAGGAAGTGACACAGCTCTGAAATGAGCTGGGCTCTGGTTCTCACTCCTGGCGGCCTGTCTGCCTGCAGTCGGTACAGCTGCCTCCCAAAGCAAGCTGCTGTGTGCTTCCTGCTCAGAAGCTGCAACTGTGCTTAAAGCTGTCATTTTCTCTAGTTTTGTCTTGAGAATTATGGTTTGTGGTTTTGCAGCGGAATTTAGGTTCTGAACACAAAACCTGTGTTTTGATAAGATAATTAAGTAGTTACTGCTAAAGGGGTGAATAGAATTACAGGTTGGGTTTTTTCCCCTGGTGTATATTGGATAGTCTTGGAAAAAAGTGGTTCTGGCCAAGCCAGTGTAGTGTATCTGTGTGAGGAGATTTGGTTGCTCCTTGGAATGCAGTATGACAGCGTGTTCTGTGACCTGCACCTGTAATTATAGCATGTGCTTGCCACATGGATGTTCTGCTGCAAATGCTAATAAGTTTATTTAGAGTTGTATTTGAGTCCTGTGATGCCATTTCGTCATCAGGCAGTGCTGTAGTAGGCAGTGGGTTGTGATTTGTGCCCAGGGCAGCAGCTCCTCTGTGCTGGGAGCTCCCTGTTTGAGGAGTGTGCTCTCCCACTGCTCCCAGAGAGCTGACCAGGGAAACAAATTCCAGGAGATTCCTGCCAGAACTGGTGTGCTGTCTGATAGATACACACTGTGGGGGTAGGTCTATTCAGAGTGGTATAAAGTGTCTTTATAAGGAAGCATAAACTAGGAAGGTGTTAGAATTGATTAGGGCTTAGTTTTCTATAATAATACGATGATTCAAGCTAAAAGAAAAAAGGCTTAAAGCATTGAGGTATTCCAGCTGTAAACAAGATGGGACCTCTAAAACTATCCCTCTTGTCTATTTATGCAGGTGCTTAATACCTATCAGCTCCAGCTGCAGATACCAAATTTAAGAAGACACACTCAAAAGTCAGCACTTGTTGTTTCAAAAAGTCTGTGAACTGCTGCTTTCCTGGACTCCCGGGCTGCCCATGCCAGAACGTACTCACACTACAAAATAGAGCTGGATTGGGTTTTTCTGCTGTGCTTGTACTTACAAAAGCACTTTAGATTTCCCTGAGCAGCAGAGGGATTTCAAGCTGGCAGATGAGTTGCAGGCCTCTTACCCCTCTGCTGCTCAGTGCACCATGGGGTTTGTGGGCTTTCTGGTCAACACTAAAATAGAGGGATGAAGAACAGGTAGACAGCTGATGGTGTTGGTCCAAACTCAGCAGTGCAAGTGCTTCACAAGTGGCCGAGCAGGACTTGGTGGTTTTTTTCTCTTATTTCTCCTTAGCAAAGGTTTTGTGATAGAATTGAGTGAGTTTTGCTTTTTGAACGTAGTGTAAATAAATAAAGTAAAATTTATTGCTCTGTTACACATTTATTGCATTCACTGCTTCTACTCTGAAGACAAGTTTTTTTGTTTTAACTGGCTTTGAAGTTTTGCAGTGTGGGGCAAAAAAATAGGGATTTTTACTTAAGTAGGCAATTTGTTACTTCGGATGTTATGCAACAAGGCGTCTTCTAGAATAATGTGTTCACTAATGCTTCTGTATGTAATGAAAAGGCAGATTAATAGAGATTGCTTGAATGGAAGAAAGTAATGGCTAGCATATGTTTTACTTTATTCATCTAATTAAAAGATTGGTAAATAACAATAGGTTCACATTCAGAGTTTGCATCTGTGACATTGCTATTTGAATATTGGTTTAAAAGTAAGGAACAGGAAACAGCTTTAAACATAGGCTAAATGTTTTCTATTATTTCTGCAAACAAGCAGCGCAGTACTGTGTATTTTAAAGGTTTGTGTTTAAAAAGTGCACTATATAGTACACTCCTTGTTTACTCTGGAAGAAGTTTGTCTTGCTGACATTTGCTCCAGAACTTGCAGAGCTTCAGCATCTGAATGGATTTTTTTTTTTTTTTTTAAATCATGGCATTCTCCGCTAGGATGTGAGTGGCATTCTGGAGAATCTGCTTTTAGATGGATGTATCATCTATATTCTGAATTAGAATTGGAAAATAAATTATTATTTATGAATTTCTTTGACTTTTTTTGGTTAAGACAAACTCTCTGAATAAGCTGACTGGAGCCTGTGGACCCTTGTGGGATAGCATGAAGCTGCATCAAGCCAAGCACTGGTGTCAGACTGTGACAACTGGGTCTCTCTGTCATACAATCCTTTGGATATTCTCCATGCTTTCTGTTCCAGTCACAGGCCCACGAGGTTTGTGGTGGTCTGTGGGTTATCATATTTGTGAGGCTCTTCATATCAGGTCTTGGAATTAAAATTATTTAGCTGTAGACTTCTGTTTAAAAGCAGCTTTAAATAAAATCCAAGTTTAGAACATATATCTGAAATGCTCTTTCATATCTGAGCACCCACTGTGCCAAGCTTTTCCAATGCCAGGGCTTGTCAGCAATGCCAACCTCTTGGAAGGGGTGGCCAGGAGGAGGCTGAGGGCCACGGTTCCCTCTGTAACTCCAGCATATTCTCTGCTCTCCAAGTAGAGTAACGGTAGAAAAGCACAGGCTGCTCTGTGGGTGCTCGTGTCTGGGGCAGTGGTGGGAGAGCTCCGTGTCCTGAGTGCAAAACCACGTTTGCTGGCCAACATTCGGGATGTTAGGGTGTGTTTATTCACTTTTGTTAGGGAGCTCTGGGAAGTGTTTGGAAGTGTCCACAGCCCCTTGTATCCTCTGGGAGGGGCAGGAGGCTCTGTGTGTGTACAAACAGCCAGTTTGAGGGGCTTGGCTCAGGCTGTTCGGAGCAGCTTTTTTGGTACTGTCATCTCAGCTGCTCGTTCCAGCAGGAGAGCAACTGCTATTTGCCCTGGCCCTGAGCTGCCTTCCTGAGGAGATAGGTGCCAATTAGTCTTCTTGTGTGAGGTTCTTGGGGGGGATCTCCTTGTGTTGTTAGTACTGCTTCTGCGAGGTAAATCTTGGGTTTGGAGTACCTTTTGCCTGTTGTTACTCTGAGTCTCCTGTTGTTACTCTGAGTCTCCTGTTGTTACTCTGAGTCTCCTGTTGTTACTCTGAGTCTCCTATGCGCTGCAGAAGCCCTCAAAGCTGGAGGTGGGAGCAAAGCTCGGTGCCTGCAGAGTGCTGGGAGCCGTGGAGCACTGCTGAACCACCCTTAATCTTACTGAAAAGGGAGTGGAAAGAGAGCCATTCATGAGAGGGAGGTGGTTCAGCCCCATTCGGTGTGATGTGAGGTGTGAGGGAACAGTTGGCATGAGCTGTGATCTCTGGCACTGAGCGAGGGGTAGAGCTCCTGTGCAGTACCATTACATGAGTTACACTCAGGGGAAAACTGATCAGCAATTTGAGCTGTCAAGTCAAAGGAGTGCTCTGTGCTGTACTTGACCTGTATATAAGATTTGCTTCATCAGATCATTAAATATTTGTGTTCATCTATTTTTATATAGTGTTGAACAGTTTATTAAACTTCGGGGGTTTTACAGTATCAGTTTGAAAAATAATGCGATTGCTCAATAGAACCCTTATCTGTAGTTGATAAAAGCTAACTGTGGGTGAAAACATCCCCAATATCCCTTGATGTGACGCAGGCTCATTTCAGATTGCTGTAGAAAACGGTTCCAGATTTCAGTAATGCCCACCCTGTGCAGCACTGGTATCCTGGGTCACCCTCAGAAGGTTACATTCCAAAAGCCTGTTCTAAATGCTCAGGTTTGGTACCTTTGACCAAAACATGTCACAAAAGCTGAACTCAGAAGAGGTGAAATAGCACTTCTGTACCCTCAGCCAGTTTGAAATGATAAATGTTAGGGTTTCCAAGTACAGAAGTCAGAATGTAGAATAGTTGAGGATTTGAAAGTTTGTGATTGTAAAGGTTAGGATACAGTATTTTCCAGTTTCCTTGTTTATAGATGCAACTGAAGGCTGACTTTACAGGCACTGATTTTGTTAGATTGTTGGAACATAAAGAGACACAAAAAATTTAATTGCAGGAGGAATAAAATCCAAAAATGCTTAAACATGTTTTTCTTTTTTAACAGGTGATAAATCAACATTTGCATGAATCACTGATCTAAGGAACCATTAAATTTCCACTTCTGTAGTTTATTCCCCTAAGGAAGAGTCAAAACAAAAAAACATGATTGTGATGAATCAGTGATTGTTTCAGAGTTAATCCACACCCATTTTTTTAACATCAAGAATGCTTTTCTTTTTATTTTGAAATTTCAGGAGCTCCAATTTCAAAGGCTTACCAGAGAACTGGAAGTGGAAAGGCAAATTGTGGCTAATCAGCTAGAGAGATGTAGGCTTGGAGCAGAGTCACCAAGTATCGCCAGCACAAGGTACAGGTCCTGATGACTTTACTTTCATTTGTCCCATAAGTTAAAGGCTTTTTAGTGGTGCTTATGTCCTCTTCATATATTTTCACTGGTAGCTATTCACCTCCATTAACATCCAAAGTATTAAAAAAATGCAGATTTGCTATGAAGAGTTATGGGACAGTTTCAAGAAGTCTTCTAATCATTGATTACATTTTCAATAGCATGTATGTAAAGCTTTAATTTCTCTCTAAATATGTTGAATTTTACTTTTTAGATTCAACCCAGGAGAAATATAGTAGACTTACACATATTTGTATCAAAGTAATGGTGCTAGTTAAATGCAGTAATCCAGTTATTTATTTTTTGTCCTTAATTAACTATCCAGTTTCATTCAGGTTTTCTGAAACTGTCATTACATGTGTTTTCAGGAAACATCTTGCTGTAAGTGTGTTGCTGGCATATGTAAATAGTGTGAAACATTCCTGATGTATTTTCCATGCAGTGACTGTGACTATGGCAAAGCATTTGTTAGTATTTCAGCTGTAATGAGTATTCTGATTTTTTATTTATTTTAATTCCTTAGCAATCTTTGTAAGTCTGAATGTGTTTGGGCACTCACTCATGTCAAGCATGTCAAGTGATCAGTAGCTCTTGAATCTGGAAGCCTTGATAACATGTGTCCTTATGAACCATTTGTACCTGCAGTTCAGGTGCCAGCAGAGCTCCTGTTGGCATGGATTTGGAGTGTGCTCTGAAGATTAGTGTGTCTTGCCTTAAGTACAGCTTGTTTCTGGATTCCTTCAGCAATAAACTTGGGTATCATTCTGAAATGTTTCCCCTTGTGGTCATAATAAATATTTCTGCCAATTAAATGGAAAGTTTTTCCTACAAAAACTTAAGAAACAAGAGGCAATTATTTAAAAATAGATTTTAAAGATCCAGTGTACCAGCTAATGCAGTTGTTTTTATACATCAAACTGCTGGAGGTGTGAATGCAATGCTACATTACTTTTGTGCTAAGGGACGTGGGCTTAAAGCTTGGTCTAGGCAATATGTCCTGGCATGTGTTTGCTGTTGGTTAATGCCTGGACTTACTCTGGAAGGGGGATATCCCTTTTAGAGATGTGTGAGAAGGTAGGGAAGACCAGTTAACCTGTCCTTGAATTGGAGGCTTTCATTTCTTCACAGGCTGTTGCTTCCAGTGTAGTTGGAAGAGTTGTTGAAAGATTTAAGGGAAAACAATCTCTTAGCAGTTTCACAGCAAACACAAGTACAACAGCAAAATTTAGAACCATAAGAAAATACCTGTGTTCCCCCAAAGTAGGTGATGGAAATGTTTTGCTAAGGCTGACAAGAAATTAAATAAACATGAAGAGGGCATGGAGAAACCTCTTGGAAACTGAATGCTGTGTTGAGAGATGGGTCATGGGCAGCTGACAGCCTGCTCCCAGAAACAGGGACAACTTGGTTTGGGAGCAAGGTGATGTTTCTCCTGACCAGATGAAAGAGTTGCCTGGCAGAGTCTTATATTAAAAACCAAACAACTGCCCCTCCCCATGAAACAATTACAGACCCTAAAAAAGCCAGCAGAACTAAAACATAAGAGTCATACAACTTTTTATTTTTATCCTTTGTTCAAGTTTTCTGTCCCTGAGGAAATCAACGATTCTTTGTTTCAAAGCCAGTGCTTTAATCTCCTTTATTGTGGTGAAAATGTTTGGGAGCATTCCATGTCAGAGTCCAGCTGAAGGGTTTGCTGACCTCAGTGGCCAGAGCAGTTCTCTGATTTACCCACTGCTGTCCTGGCCCTGGTGTGGCTCTGCTGCCAGTGATGGGACTGTCACCTCCCAGGGGGCACCTGAGGGACTCCCACCTCGCTGCAAGGTTTCTTCTGGGGTTTTTGGTTGTGAGCAATGAGTGTTGCTTTGTACACATGGACAAAGCAAAACAAACACAGGTCCTTGTATGTCAGGCTTGTTCATCTGTTCCCACCTGTGTTACAAGTGCGTTGTAAATGCAGGCAGGGCAGAGGAGTAGCTGATTTGCTGTCCCGAGAGGGGTGTGAAGGATGGGATGAGACCTGATCTGTGGATCCTCAGCGGTTGTAGTGTGATGGGTGGAGTAGGAAGCACTCAGTCAGCTGCAGCCCTGGAGTCCAGTACAGTTTATTCTTGTGTACCTGTAAGTTATTTGCATGCTAAAATAATTTCTAGTCATGATTAATTTTTATAACTGGGTACTGTACTCAGTACTCTTAAGATATTTCATGGCATCCCATATACTTTCAAACCCCTTAAGAACTTGAAATTACACAATTAGTGTCACATGTGAGTATTAAATAGCTTTACCACTGCTATGCATGACAAGACTGAAGATAACAGAGTGGGAAATCAGTGTTTCAGAGGTTTCAGTTGCCTCCTCTTGCTTTTCTTTTGTGCTGTACCACGCACAGGTTTCTGTCAGAAGCTGCTGGGCTGTTCAGCGTCCCATTCAGAGGCAGTTTTGCAGCTGCCGTTCCCTCTGTGGTGTGGCTGGCTCCGTTGGGTTCAGTTCTGGGCTGCTCGCTGTGTGGGAGCACACTGTGATGCAGGGGCATAGCCGTGGGGCTCAGGCACGTGTGAGGGACAGGCTCTGGTGCCAGGGACAGCCGTGGTACCAGGGCTCACCCCAGAGTACTGAACACACTGCCTGGCCTGGCTCTCACAGCTGGCTCGTTCTTTTCCGCAGTTACTGTTGGGACTCGGGAAGGCTGGGTGGTGTGGGTAACCAAAAGACTCTTGCTTATCAAAGGGACAGTCCTGCACTGATAAGAGCAGCTTGTCACACACACTTCAAGGCAAGTGTGTAACTGGCACACCTGACTCTTTGGAATGCAGCCCCTTGGGCAGCACCGGAACTGATAAAGGAAATTTTAACGCTTCTGACAGTCACTTTGATTAATAATGTGCCTGCCTGAGGTCCTCTGGGTTTTGAAAGATCAAATCTATTTTGTAGCCACAAGGGTGGTTTATTTTCTCTGCTTTCCCCACTGGAACGGAATGTGCAGTTTCTGCAGTAGCAGGCAATATTGCAGAGCAGTTCAGCACAGTGCTGCACTCTGTGGTGGACACTCTAACTGCCAGTGAGGTGCACATGGGCTGCATTTCATGGGCACGTGTTTTTCTCACCCAAGCTGTGCCTTCTGTCCCACTTGAGGGGCAGTGCCATGTGGGACACCCCAAGCTGTGCCCACCCCCCTGCCAGGGTGTTCCACAGCAGGCAGGGGCACGTTTGTCCTGAGCTGATCACTCTCTCAGTGAGCTCATCTGGTGTAATTCTCACAGAAACTGGTTTCAGTTTGTTCTGATGATGTGTCAAATACATCAGCATTTCCCAGGGTATATTTGAAATTGTTTGCATTATATTCATGTTACCAAACTTTCATGGCAAATTATAAACTCAAAAAAACCTACCTTTAGAATCAGAGTTGGAGTGCTTTTGGGGTATGCTATCATTTATTTTGCTCCACAGAAAGTTAGAAGTGCTGTCTTTATTCATGTTTGCATCAGAAATGAGTGAAACTTGTGAAGTATTTTGCCATAGTTCCCAAATTCATGTTTTTATTTCATTTCCTCAGACTGTAAGCCTTTCTGAAATTCCACCAAAGCTTTCGAATGCCAAAAGACTTGAGGAATTTGAAGGTTTTAATGCAATTTGCTGATGATTAAATATGAAAAAAAATTGCAGCTTACAGATTAGTTGCTCTGGTGCTAAGTTGAAAAGTGATGGTTTAACACTGACTTCAGCTGCATATGTCAGTACCTGCTGGGCCGCAGAACAAGGCTGTTGTTTTTCCTGTGAATGCCCACCTGCCACTCCACAGGGCGGGAGAAGCAGAGTGACTGCGTTGGCTGAGTTGTGGCTCTCCCGAGGCCGGAGCCGAGTGAGCTGTGGGCTGCACCAGGTGGGTGTGCCGGGTCAGGTGGCACATGTCGCCTGTCCTCCCCAGAAAGGGCAGTGACCCCAGGCCCGGCCAGCGCTGCGGCTGCCCCGGCACCGCACGGCGGGAGCTGGGGTGCAGGCCCCTGCACACCTGACGGCCAGGCCCTCAGGCGTTCCCTTAGCTGGGATGCACCAGTCCCTGCCGTGGGAAGTGGCATTCGTCAGGATGGGTGACCACGGCCGGGTGTAGTATTCCAGAGTTCAGCTTTCGGAATTCCCCCCCGGAGCACAGTGCTTGCTGGGTGAGCCGGCGAGCCCCAGGCCCACTGCTCCTGGTGGCAGCGCTGGGTCATTTGTGTGGGGAGCACGGGGTGGCTGTGGCACCTGGTACAGGGTCTGACAGAATGGGTAGAGGAATGAGGCGTATCGGTGAAATAAGAGGATAGCTGTTAGAAAAATTGAAGACTGAAAATTGCCTCATTTAGTTCAAATATTTGTGAAAATGTCTGCTTACTTGTATCAATAAGAAAAGCAAAAATACGAAATCTCATTACGCTGATTTTCCTGGTTGCCTATTGCTTGTAATGTGTATTACAAGTTTATAGAGTTGAGTAAATGACATTTGATTTGAGACATCCCCCTATACCAAGAATTCAGTTACACAAAGCTTTGAGCCTTCACACTGCATATAGCTGTGAATGTGTTGTTGATGTAGATATTTAGAATGGAAGATAAAGGACAAGTAAAACAATACATTCAGCCTGAACGGGCACTGGAGTACTGGCTGGCAGCTCCGTCGGAGCAGTGAGCCTGGATCCCCGGGAACAGCCCGTTCCTGCCGGTGCCTCACAGCACAGATGTATTCCAACGATGGAAGCGTAGCCAAGCAGTCAGCTGAAATGCTACAGAAATATGTGTGAAGTACATACATTTTAAACAGAATTATATTTTTAGCTTTTTACAGCTTTTCACCATTTTATAAATATTTAATAAATAATACTAAATTTTTTCAGCTGTTGCCTTTTTTTGATGACAACAGCAGTATAGCCAACCAGTGAAGGTGGGCAATGGAAATCACTGCTTTTCACTCCAGTGGTGCTGTTTAAAATACTGTTCACCTTATGGAGTACTGGCAAATATAATAGGCTTAAACTGTTTCATGTCATGTAATACCTGTGAAAGATGCACTGGGAATTGAACTGTCCAGGCTGGGAACTGGGGATCATAGTTGTGTTTGCATAACTTTTAAAAAATAGCACACTGCTTAATAAAATCAGCAATCTGAAATCAGAATCTCCCTAAATGTCAGTTCCTGAAGCCTTGCTGTCCCATGCATGGTGCTGGCCCGGTCCCAGACATGACCTCCACCAGCCACTTCTGCCTTTGCAGGGTGGCACAGCCATGTCACTGAGAGGGATGGTGGTCCCCGCTCTAACCTGGAAATCCAAAGCTGGAAAGATTTTGTTTGAGAGCTGCCACGTGAAAATGTAAAATAGTGCTGGTAATCCTTAGCAGGTTTTGTCTATAAATGACTTCCTACAGAACCTTTTCTGTTTATCAGATTATTATTTTTTCCACCTTGGCGGCTGGTTCAATTCTGTGTCTAAAACAGCTTTGTACTAAACCTGTGATATGGCAAAGAAAAGGTGTGAAATTAGGAATGGGACAAAACCAAAAAACAACCAAATTACAAAAGCACAAATGAAACAAAACCCCCAAACAAACAAGCAGAAAACAATCCAGATATTTAGGAAATACAAGTGAGGAAAAAAATGTAATGGGTCAAAAAAAAAAAAAAAAGTCATATGTTGATTTCAGCAGAGTTTGTATGCATGCTCCATCTCCAGTTACCAAATATTCCCGTTCCTGTCATAATATTTATCTCTGTCTTCTCTAACTGAAAACTGTATATCACACCAAACTGTTCTGAAAAGAAAGAATAATTTCTGCATGTTTACTAACCCAATTCTTTTTCAAGGATAATAGTGGACTAAAATTAAGCATTTTGTGAAGTGCAGGCCCCCCCCCCCATGGCCTCTCTGTGGATATCTCGCATGTTATTGTCAGGAAGGGAGGGCACAGCAGCTCAGCATGGGGAGTGCAGTATGCGACCATGCTGGCTTTTAGTGGGATGAAGTGCACTGGACTTACTGCTCAAAGCTGAAGGACTTGGGAACTTCAAAACATTTCACCTGCAAGGTGACAAAAACAGGTGATGATGTCAGAGGTGATGTATGCTGGACTTGTTCCAGAATCCTTTACTAAGAGCCAAGTTAAATGTTTAATTAATTGAAGTGTTGATGAAGCAGCTTTCTGCGTGTGACCTGTGGTCAGAGCAGCCTTTATCATTCCTACCTGCTGTACCTGTGCAGGAAGTTCCAGTAGCCAGGTGTGCTGGGCAGGGATGAGCTCAAGGGTTTTAAAGTCCTGTGTGTGTGACAGTGAAGTAGTTGTGTTACCTTCACCAGCACCACGGAGCCATGTGGGCTCAGGGGAAGGAACTGAGTTTCCAGAAAGCCTGAGGAACGGAGCAAAAGTGAACGAGTGTAAAACTCTGTGTTCAGGTAGCATGAAAATTCTAGGGCCCAAGGTCACAGAATCTGTCAAATGGGCTTTGCATGTCTTCGATCCAGAGGACCAGAGTATCAATGAGTAAGGTAACAGTAATTGATTAATGACCACTTATATGCAAATCTTAATGACCGCACAGCTGCCTGGGGCAGCAGTGAAGGGTAAGGAATATACTGTAATGTAATGAATTTGTGTAGATTAACTGAAATTCAGAACTCAACTTTCAATAACAAAAATTAATTTCATGTTATAAAAATTCTTTTTAATCTAATACCAGTTTGGGCACAAATTTCCTTATGATTTTGTAACAGTAGAAATATTTTTAAAGATTTCATTAAAACAGTCACAAGGTTCAGTTTGCAAGCAAAAAAGCCAGAAAAGTTGTACAGAATTTCCATTGGTGTGTAGCTACAGTCCCCAAATTACGCTAGAGAAACATTCTCGAGTTACTGGACTGATTAGAGTCAATGGGAGTGTACTAGAAACAAGAAGTAGTTTTAGCTTTTGATTTAGACTGGATGAACTTTAGGCCAAGGCTGTGCAGAAATTCAGATTTGGTGGCCTTGGCACTGGTGGAGCACAGGTGATGGTAGCACAGCTCCTCTGCAGAGTTCAGGTGTCTGTGGGTGCTTCTGCCTTTCTCAGAGCCATCTGCCTTGTGTGCCACACTCACCCAGCCTGATGTCCTGCAGGGACAGGTGTAATAGCTTCAGAAAGCTGCATGTGCAGCCGTTTATTCCCTCCTGTTAGCTGGACGCTGTGACCTTCTTCCCTGAAACGCCTTAGCAGGCTCGGGCATGCAGAATCTGGGCTTGTTTAAATCCCAATTTAAACTCTACTACTAAAGGTAGTTTAAACTAATCCACCTGCCTTTGCTCTCGAGTGGAGTGGCAGAGCTCCCTTGGGCACAGGAGGTGAGTTTGGGGGAAGGTAGCTGCTGGTGTTGAGGCTAGGTTGGTCAAACCTCCAGGATGACGTGCAGTTGCACTTTTTGCTCCTCCTGATCCGGGACGTAGCTGGGTCCGTGTGTGGACTTGGTGCTCTGGCACCAGGGTGTGCCCCAGCACCACAAAGGGATCGCATCAGGGACTAAGGCTCCTAAATGATGGGTTTCATTTTAGAAAATAAGGATGAACAGCTGTTCATGCTGCTGTGCTGAAGATTTTTGTAATTGATGGCTGTGGTAAAGTAAAATATAAATCATTTAGAAAGAGATATGTCTTATCCAAAATTCAAGGCTCATACTAATATTTAGACACAATATAATCTGATGAACTTGCCTGTTTTTCTTTTAAAAATATTTTTGTTTGGAAAAAAGCAACTTATAATCATTGCAAAAAAGAGATAACAGTCAAAGTTTGGTAGTTTATATTAGAATGAGGAAATACATTTTCCCATAAAAGTATGTAGAGTATCTAATGCCAATAACACATGAATGAATTCTGCATTTATCTGCCAAGGTGGTCATGCAGCAGTACTACTGTGAGCACAGGAAAGCACGTGGCTGGATGGAAGGACAAACTGGGGAAGATAGTTTGATATAAAATCATTATTGGAAAAATGCGGGAGAAGCTGGGGTTTATGCTGATATCAAACTTGCTTGGTCTGTGCAATAGTTGTTTCTGAAGGTGTCTCGTTAACCTGGACAGTGTGAGATCTGTCACCTCCTCACTCTCAGAGGTGTAGCTGTGAGTCAGGTGGTTTGACTTGTCCTGTACAAAGGATCAGAATTCTCTGGAAAACTGAAATAACAGTGAAAATAATGAAAAGAAACAGAGCCACAATTCTTAAGCTGCATTGCATTTGCAGCCAGATGCTGTAGAGTGGTGATTCCCAGAGCTGCTTGGCTGGCCCCTGCCCTGAGCAGTGAGTGCCCCTGTCCGAGGGTGTGCTGGGTGCTGGCAGCACACGCTGCCTGTGCCCACTGCCTGTGGGCTGATGGCACACGCTGCCTGGGCTGTGTTACTGATGTCATGGCACCTGAGACAGGAACAACTGAGTGGCATAAATCATACTCTCACCTGTCCTGGAGCAGACAGGTTATGCTGCCTGGTGCTGTGATGTACAGGAAGTTACGGTGAATAATTCCCACTGCCTAACACAAAATTAAATGCAATAAAGTGTAAAGCACTGCAGAGTGTTATTTACCTGGGCTATTGAAACTTTATCTGCTGGGGTTCTTTGTACAGTTTCTTGTGCTTTGGTTAAAAACAAAATAAAATAAAAAAAGAAATCCAAACTAGCCACATGGTTCATTTTTGTGACAATTTTTTTTCTTTCTGCAGCTCTACTGAGAAGTCATTTCCTTGGAGGTCCTCAGGTATTATCTTTATGTGTACAATTTGTTTTAAACCCAAAAAGCTTTATTTTCTTGTCATTCATTGCTTGTTTTGACATGAATGGAATGTTTAGCAACAGTGCTACATGTATTTTCCAAGTATCTTTTCTAAAGTGTGACATTAACATGTTCTTTGTCACACATGGGACACGTGTGTGTTCCTCTGTTACCATTAAAGGTGCTTGAGCTTAGGGATAGTTGCAGGTACTTTTCTTGAAGCTTTTTGTGCCCTTGTGTTTCTGTGTGAGATGTGCCTGTAACACAAGGCTTGTAATGTACTGGATCTCCTTAGCAATGAACTAAAGGTTACTTATGAGTCTTCCCCCTGGCAGGTAAGGATCATGAAAAAATACTGCATATTTTAAGCTTGAAAACTGGGGTTTTTTTCTTTTTACAGATGTTTTTACTTAACTGAGAAAGTCTCTAATAAGTGAAGGTTTTCCTGAGAGTGCTTTTTCTATTTTTGTATCTCAGGATAGCATGAACTTTCTTTCCAAAAGCAGCACTTTTCTTGTGGTACTGCTACATCTGCTCCTGAGTATATTGGGGGAATGTGTAGGACTGCGTCTTCAAAATGCCATTCTTGTGTCTGTTGGAGTAATCCCTCCTGCTCCTGGCAGATCAGAGCATCGTGCTGGGCAGGTTGTGTGCAGCAGTCATGACATCTGACCTTGCAGAGTTGCTCTGTGACCACAGTGGGCTCTGGAGTGACGGGGGGCACGTGCAGGAGCCCCGTGGGAGGCACTCGGACCGTGGCTCCCACCAGTCCCTTGTTGCTCCGGATGGTGTCTCTCCAACTGGACCGTGTCCTCTTGTCATACTACCCCAAAGTGGCCCCGTGCAATCCAGCTGCAGCTGGCACTGCAGGGAGCCTGGTGGGAGCTGCACCAACCCCGCTCTGCAGAGCGTTTGTCCATCTGCACGGGGTGCTGTCCATCCGCGGAGCTGCTGCACGGGGCCACTGCCTGCCAGTGCTTGTTCAGCCTAGCGTGTTCATAACCACCAGCACTGGGGCAATTTAGGGAAACATCCCCTTCCTGGCTTTGGTTTTATTTAGAGACCAAGCTCTTAAACTTCTGCACAGTTGTATTTCCATGGTTTCTGCTGCCCCAGCTGAGGTGAGGAACACATTAGCTTTTTTCCTTTCCTTTAAAGCTAATATTTTCAACAGCCTACTTGTCCTGGCATTTAACTTTTGCTAATCATGGTGGTGATTTTCAGGTATTCTTTCAGCAGTGGCTTTAAACAGAAGTCAAATTTGGTTTGTCTAGTAATTGAGAAATGAGTTTCACTTGTTCTTTCAATGTGAACATTGTTTTTGTGGATTCTATTTTTTGAGGGTTTTTTAATCACATTGTTTCCCCTGGTTCTGCAGTGTCCCAATGGCAGTTCACAACTGGTACAGATTCCTTCTGACAGCTCTCTGGCGTTGTTCTACTGATTTATCTCATCCAATTGCATTCCATTGCTTTGTTTCCTCCTCTCATTTTCCTGTAACTTATTCTTTGTCTGTTGTTTTTCTCTTTGACTTTCTATTAGTTTCTTCCTTTCTTTCTTTCTGCTCATGGTTTTATTTCATCCTTTAATTCTTCCCTCACATTTGTGTATGTCTTTTCTTTAGAAATCTCCTTTGCACATCCCTGCTAAGCAGTCACTTGACATATGGCAAAACATCCTATTTCTATTTCAATGCTGTATGTGTGAATGCAAACCTAGATGTGTATTTCTCGTATCTCTGTACCCAAAGTAGCCTTCTCTGCAGTAATTGCATGTTGGAAAAAACCCTATTTCTTGCTTAGAATTTCTTGCTCCACATTTCATTTCCTGTTTACATTTGTGTTGTGATTCTGGCATGATTGTAGGTTTTATTTCCCAATTCACTGTGGAGCTTTGTTTTGTAGAAGTGTTGTTAGATGCTACTTTACCAACTGCAATCTGAAGATACTGGAGTTAAAGATGGATGAAAACACTGCCTTAAGTCACCTTTTTTCTGACTCTAGATAGTGGTTTATGTCAAAAGCATCAGCAGATGATAAGATGGGACTGTAGCTGTGATTGCTTTCTGCAGCAGTAAAATTATACAGAATTTTCACAGAAATATAAAATGATGTTGTTTTGCAAATGCTTATAAATAGAATATTAGATCAGCAGCCATTTATAAAAAGGCTATTATTTTATTCAGGGCACTCCTCATGATTTCTGGTAGTGGAGAGAAATAGAAAGACAACAATTTATTTTATTGTGCATTCTGGCTTTGTTAGACAGTCTAAACAATCTTTATTTTTTAGCCCTGTGAAAGCATTTGCCTGGTGGCCAATGTGTGATGGAAGCAGGGTTGGGCTCAGAGGAACATCTGCAGTGCACGGCACAATTGGACCTTATTCCTCCTGGGTGTCTCTCCCCAAACTGATTATTTGTCAGTCTGACATTGATTTAGTGTCATGTAATATCCAGGAACTGAAATAACAGGGCCTTGTATTAGTGAAACAAAAAAGATTGAAGATTAAAGTATTTAAGTTGGATGTAATTCTAATGTAAATGTCTGAGTCCCCCAAGTGTTTTATTCCAGAGAACATGAAATACCCACTGGTGGCTGTTACCCTCTGGTGTTGAGCTGGTGTAACAGGCTGTGAAGAGAGTTCTTTAGTGTTGGTTCTCTGGATTGTTTCTAGGCATATTGATGATTGAACTAAGGGATTGTAGTAACACATCTTATTAAATCTTAATTAAATTTGGTCATAATACTCTTATTGTAGTAAATTAATTAGCATCAAATTTTATAAGCTGGTTTTGACCTAAGAAGGATACTACTGGTAAATAACTGTGCTGACTGCCTAGAATTTCTAAGATTGATTGATTTCTTTAAAATATATTTTTTTAATCCAAATAGTGTTCAAATATGCCTTGTAGTAGCAATTACTGAATAACTTTTCAGAATGAATGGTACATTATGGCTCATTGTGCAGATAGTGAGACACCAGCACTTTGTTCCAGCTACTGGTAAAACCCAGAGGATTTCTATGCAGCAGGAATTGCTGCCCAGAGCCCCCCGCTCCTGGCGCTGAGCAGCCCTTGAGACTGGCTGGTGCTCCTCAGTATGTTTCCTTTGGGTTCACTTTGGGCTCCTTCAGGAATTTCTGCAGCAAGAATTTACATTTCTTGTGTTACCTTTAAACATAACCTCCATTGCCTATCATCCTTCCTCAGGGAGGATCAGGTTGGATATTGGGAAAAGTCCCTCATGGAAAGGGCTGTCCAGCCCTGGCACAGCTGCCTGGGGCAGTGCTGGAGTCCCTGTCTCTGGAGGGATTTAACAGCCATGTGGATGGAGCACCTGGGGACATGGGTTAGTGGTGGCCTGGGCAGTGCTGGGGAGTGGTTGGACTTGATGGGCTCAGAGGGCTTTTCCAACTCCAATGATACTGTGATTCTGCTGCCTGTGTAACATGATGGCAATTGAATGCTTAATATTATGTCAAAATAATGTTGAATCAGTGTCGTCATCTTTGTCCTTTTTTTCCCCTAGACTCGGTTTAACTTTTTCCTTTCTTCATAAGACCATTGCCATGTCTCCTCTGTATTTCCTTATGGCACTGTCCTTTGTCTGTACAGTTCAGCTGACATTCTTAGAACTGAAGTTAGCTCGAGTTGCTGAGAAGCAAATATTTAGATGGCAGTATATGAAGTAAAAGGTATATAAAATTAGCAGCAACTGCTGTTGATAGTATACAAACAGGGATGAAACTGAACTCAGCCTTTTGCCTCTGGATGTGTTGATTACAGGCCCTTAGGACAAGGGTAGCTGTCCTCTGGGCACAGCAGCACAGTGTTGCTACTCTACAGAGTAGACCTACTAGGTAATCAATTAATTTTTCATTAAAATAGGTTAGAATATATATTTGAAAAATTAGAATTGTAGAACTACATCAAAACTTCAAGGAAACCAAATTCTCAGATATTCACATAAACATTCTTTTTATTGAGTCTGGAAGATGACCCATGTCTGCCAGTAAACTGTTTCTGTTGGGAGTAAGTCCTTTGTTAGTATGTGTGACAAAATTATGATGACTGAGTTTGCAGGAAACTTGCATATGAAACATTGGATTTATCTAATTAATTTATTCTTTCAGATCCTCCGCCCACCAGTGTAAGCAAACCCCAGGTGTCAGAGGGTGTTCACACCAATGCTTATGACGTTAGGACAGAAGCAGAGCAAGGGACCCTCTACTCACCAGAGCAAACATCTCTCCATGAAAGTGAGGGTCTGTTGTGTGCATTTTAAATATTTAAATATTTAAATTATGGTATAAAAATGTAATAGCTATGAATGCAACAAAAAACGAATTTATTTATATATATTTATTTATATAAGACTTTGTGAAGTTGCTTTTATTCTTATGCTGGCTTCATATCTACAGGGTCTGTAGGTAACTCAAGGAGTTCAACACAAATGAATTCTTATTCTGACAGTGGTTACCAGGAAATAAGCAGTTTCCATAACAGCCAAAACTTGAGCAAGTCAGAGCTCAGACAGCAGCATTCCCTTGTTGGACCCACCAACAACCATGTGGTGAGGAGCTCCCGCGCTGAAGGGCAGACGTCAGTCCAGGTACCCTGACCAGGCACTGCACCTCTGGCTGTGCGCGGGCTCCAGTGGGGTTTAGAGACAGCAGCTCATAGCTGAGCATCCCTTTGGGTGGGCTGGAGTTAATGTTGTGAAATGACAGTTTTGTTTAACATTTTCATGGGTTAAAAAGCCAAAATGGCTTGTGGCAGACAGGCTTGTTGGCTGGGATCAGCACACATGTGATTTGGGTCATTCATGGGAGCTGAAGTGAAGTAACACTTGTGAGGACTCCTGACTGCAGAGTACACTGCTGACAGGTTATCAAGAAGGTACCACTCACCCAGAATTCTTTGGGATAGTGCGGAAAACCTGCTAGAATTTAGCTTGTGTGTAAACTTAGTGCTTAAAGGAAGGTGGTGTTTGTGTTCCTGTACCTTCTAATGTTTCTGGCTTTTTCCCTCCTTTTTCAGTAAATGGAACGATAGTAAGACAGTAGTTGTCAGAACTTTATGAGCTTATATCAGAACTCCGCATTACTGCTCATGGGTTTCCAAAGTGGTCGAGTCGTGAGGCAGGAAAGCGTAGGTGCAGATTAACATAAGAAGCCAAATGCGAATGAAGAACAGATAGGTTTGCAATGTTAAATTGCCATTTTATATACTACGAAACACTGGTTAGAAAAAAAGTTACAGGAAACCTTGAAGGGATGCTGTTTAGGGTTAAAGCTACTCTTCTGCTGCCTGTATATTCCACTAAACTGTGTGCATTTCTTGCTAACTTGTCTGTTTTACAGGAGAACACAATGGGATTTTATGAAACTCATAGATGTTTTTGTTTTTAAACAGCCTTCAGTAAATACTGCTACCAACCGAGTCATGAGGCGGGTCAGTTCAGTGCCATCCAGGGCACAGTCTCCTTCCTACGTGGTCAGCACCGGCATGTCCCCGTCGCGGGGGTCGCTGCGGACTTCCCTGGGGAGCGGGTACGGTTCTCCCAGCGTGGCTGAGCAGAGATCCCTGGCTTCCCACGGGTACTCCTCCACCACCCTGCCCGTGCAGCGGGCAGCGTCCCCGTACTCCGCGCACAGGCCCGCGTCCCCCTCGGCCGTGCGGCGCGTCGGCTCGCTCACGTCCCGCCAGGCAAACCCCAACAGCAGCACCTCCCAGTACCAGACCGTGGGCAGAGTGGGCTCTCCTCTGGCCCTCGCCGATGTGCAAACCAGAGTGGGTTCTCCGTCCCAAACTCAGCTGGGATCCTCCTCCCCGAAGCGTTCCGGCATGACGGCAGTTCCGCAGCACTTGGGCACAACGCTGCAGAGGACAATTCATGATGTTGAGCAGTATGGACAGCAGTATGAAATCTATGAGAGGATGGTTCCCCCACGGCCCGACAGCCTCACAGGTGAGTAACAGGTACAGACACAGGTAAAACTCAGCACAAATCATAGCTGTACAAAACCTGGGTGTTGTGGGTGAAACGTTTTAGCTCTGGGACATAATTGCTGTGGATGTGTCAAATCAGTTGTAAATAGTGATGTCAAACACTGTATTAATCACAGGTTCCCTGTGAATACTGGCTTTCTCTATGTTTGCTAATTGCTGGCCAGGCATTGAATTAAATCCAATTATTTAACTCACTAAGTGAAATTGTCAGTCTTCCAGAGGCATGTCAGCATTTTCAAAGATAAAGTACATTTAAATGTGTGTGCAGGCTGTACATAAAGTAAGAGCTACTAGCCTGGAACTAGTGTTATGTGTAGTTCATTCTTAAAATATGTAACTTAGTACCGCTGAATATTAGTCTTACTTTTCACTAATATTTCTTGACTATCTCATAGTTCAAGTTAACTACAGGGTAACCATTTTAATACTACCTTAAAATAAAGCCCTAAAAGATAGAATCTATTAATCTGAGAGGCAATTCTTATAAAGATGCAGTTACTCTACGTTTTAAGTTGTGTGTGTGTTATTGGTTTTGTTCTGACCCTCATCTGAATGAGCACAGACAAGGTGATTTTCCAATCATGTGCCCTTTTGAACGGACAGCAATGTCTGTTGTTTCTTTTAAGCTGTCACAATGCAGGAAACTCCAAAATACTCTCATTCCTCAGCAAAAGGTGTCCCTCACCTCTGTTTGCGAGGCATAATAATCTGCCAGTTTGATAAGAGGGTGGGAAGGAGTTTGATGGGAAAGGCTGTTCAGTGGTGTAAATGTGTGCAGGCTAGGACTGCATCACTTCTGCTGTAACAGCAATCTTGCACTTTTAAAAGATTAACAAGGTATTTTACAAATACCACTACTTGGGAATATCACCTTGTCTAAACAGGTGAACTGATAGATCTTTAGAAAAATAGTTATTGGGATAGTGAATCAGTAATTCAGAAACAGACACTTTAAATGTGATGTTTTTAGAATGAAGGAAGTAATTAGCAACATAGTAGTCAAGCTGAGAGAGCATCTTATTTTATAGCCATCTGAACTGTAATCTTTCCAGGAAACTTGAAATACCCTAACTTCCCTGTGTTTTGTGTCACAAACTGAGTACAAATCCCTTAGTCTTATTGAAAATCTCCTAGATTTTCTAGTATAAATTAGTTTTCATGTTCCTTTAGAGGCAGCAGTTCAATGTAACACCTGAAATCTGAAACTCAAATTTGTAGATGGTCGGTTTTCTGAGAGGAAGTTTGGAAGTGGGAAAGGTTAGTGCTGTGGCAGCCTTCAGTATAATCCAGAGCTCTTCCCTGCTGTGTAAGCAGGAGGAGAGGATGGATGTGATCAGCTCCTGTCTTCCTTCTGTGCTTGCAGTCTCCATTTCCATGGGGTGCATGTTCTGGGAGAACATTTAGAGGTGATTGTCTTCCCAGGAGATGGCCCTGTCACCCGGAGGTGTGGGTCCAGCTGTCCCCTTTGCCTGGTGTAATCCCTCTGTTCTCATCACCTGTAGCTATGTTTTCTTAGTGATGGCCCAAAGGTTCCCTTGGAGACACTGTGGCAGAGCAGGTGTGTGATTTGGGGGGAATACTCAAATGCAGGATATATTTGGTTACACATCACTGCTCCATTGTACTTTTGAAGTTGTGTAATCTCCGTCATTTTGTCACCCTTGCAAAGTTCATTTTGCATGTTCTGTTACTTTGATAGCTGCTAGAGCTTTAGTGCCTGCAGTGGTAATGCCAACATGGACAAAGCTGAATACATTTATATGTATACATTGCATGAAATACGAATATATAGCAAGGTGAAAACGAAAATCTAACCCAGCTGCAGCATAGCTATGTGTATGTACTCACATCACAGGCTATATAAACCTTTATAAAGACTTTTCTCCATGTGTTTACATCTCTACTGCCACTGCTGAGCAGATGTTTGCTCTTACTGCTGTGGACTGTTTCAGTTTCAGGATTACAACCCCCTCTAGGCTGTGCCCTGTGCCCTCTGTCACAATGGGATTTCTCTCAGGTCCACACTTACCCTGTCACTGCTGAACCTGTGCACTGCACATGCTGACTCAGCTTTTATTCCTAGTCATATAAAATGGTTTAGACTTTCAGCTATAAATGCTACCAAAAAACTGAGTTGGAAAACTTCAGGTGTCTTTTTGTCAAAGAAATGCTGCTTTGTCAGTGAGTCTTTCAGTATGGGTCATTTAATAATGGCAAAAAAAGTAATGAATAAATCTTTGTGACTGTAGATATAACCAACACCTTTTCTTGGTGAAGGAAGCAAGATTCAGTCCTGCCAGCTGGATTCCTTTGCGTTGGAGAGGGGCCATGCAGATGTTTCCCTGTGCTTGGTTGCAGGCCTGAGGAGCTCGTACGCGAGCCAGCACAGCCAGCTGGGGCAGGAGCTGCGCCCAGCGGTGTCCCCGGACATGCACATCACCCCCATCTACGAGGGCAGGACGTTCTACAGCCCCGTGTTCCGCAGCCCCAACCACGGCACCGTCGAGCTGCACCACGGCTCCCAGGCCGCCCTGTTCCGCACCGGCTCCGGTGGGTGACGACCACGGGCTCTGCCCGAGCCCCGCGGTCCAGCACACAGGGGTAGAGGAGAGCAGGGCTCAGATAGCTAATGCCAGGGTGCAAAGGAAGAACTAGAGGGGATCAAGTAATGGAGATAAAGCCAGGTTTGAAGGACTTAAAATAACCAGCAGGAATTAAAAGGCTCTCATGATGTTTGCAGGGAATGCCTGGGGCGATATATCAGTGTCGGCCTGGGGTCAGAGTGTGTTCTGTTTGATGTCGCCCGCTCAGGTACACCTGAGATAAGTGTATTTCATGACACACAGGATTTATTGGTTCCTCTTGCATTCTCTGTGCATCACTCTCTTATGAATTGGTTCATCTGTTTTTTATTCATCAATACAGTAAAATGAGAGCTTGCCACTAAAATTACCTACTACATCTTTCACAGTAAAAATACCCAACTTGTCAGCAAAGGATAATGGTAAATGCTACAGGTGAGGACTGTCTGTGGAAACTGAGATATTCCTCTAGTCCCTCACAGAGTTGTTACTCGTGTATTATGAAGAGCATAGGTGTTAGATTAGTGCTAGGATTTATTTTCTATAGGGAGAAATGTAATGTATGTTGCAGTGCAGTTTGTTCTGTAAGGTTGATTAATAATTTGTATAGTGATTTCAAAAAACTCTCAAAATATTAGAGTGAGTTACTTAAGTAACTCCAGAAAAAATTATAGAGAACTGGCCAATTCATGTCATGTTTTCACACACTCGAAAATGGCTTTTAAATGTTTGCTAACACTAAGAGAATGAAATGCCAAATGAGGCACCAGTTTTTGCAGTTCTCTTGCTTTCTACAACCTACAGTAAATGGAGTTTGTCAGGATGTGCCAATGAGGAAATACAACTAGAAATTGAAATTCTATGTTTACTTGTCTACTTAATACCACTTACCTTGGAAGAACAAAAGCCACAACAACAGCTCTGTTCAGTCAGGGAGATGCATGTTCCTGTTTCTGAATTGCCCAGCTTTGTCCTCTTGTTATGTTTTGTTAGGGAAAACAGGTGTGGTTGGGAAAAGCAGGTATTGTATAAACAATAAACAATGTAAATTTTTGTTTACTTACTTTTCCTTTTTGGTGTAGTCGGTGAATTGATGTTATAGACTTTGAAAACACTTTTCACCCAGATTTCTGCTTGTTGGCACTTTAAATACTTGTTGAGGCAATCTGAGGCACAAGCCTGATCCCACCAAACCTCTCATTCTGTAACTAACCTCTCCACCTTCCCTGGGACACTGAGGAATTGCTCCCTGAAATCTGATGACAGCTTCCCACGTGGAAGTGTGCGTGTTTTCAAGGCTGATATTTCGTTGCTTGCACTGCTAACTAGGTACAGCCCCTTCTGTTCAGCAGACCTTTGTTACCTGGTTGGTTTTGACACTGTTCTGTCCTAGGCATGGGCAACCTGCAGCGCTCCTCCAGCCAGCGTAGCACCCTCACGTACCAAAGAAACAACTACGGGCTGCCCGCGGCCTTCGCGGAGCCACTGCGGGCGGTGCCCTTCCGCCTGCCCGAGCCCAGCTACGGCCGCGCGCTGCCCGCGCCCGACGGCGGCACCACACGATCCCCCTCCATCGACAGCATCCACAAGGACCCCAGGCAAGTCTCACCGCACACGTGTGGCACCCTTTGGAACGGTTTTCCATGGCTTAGTCGATCACGACTCATTTAGCGACTCAGATCTGTGCCTTTATAGCCGAAATAACAAACACAGGCTGCTCGCTGCAGTAAGAAAGAGCAGCTGTTGTGTGTTTTGTTATTACATTTTTCTTCCATGCTTATTTTCATGGAGAAGTTATTACAGGAAATACGAACAAAATTGATGATATTTGACTGGATTATTCCGAATATTTTTTAGTAAGTCTACAGAGTAATCCAAAATACTCTAGTGAGTTTTCTCATTATATGAATGAGAATTGGGGCTTGAAAATTCAAAAGTACAGACCTAATTTATTTGAGTGAATTTTTCATGAGCAGCCTGCTTAAATTTCAAAACAAAAAGTAAATTTAGAAACCATTTATAAATGTGGCATTTTGAAAGTGAACACATGTTTTTTTTAAATAATTACTACTTTGTTGTTGGAAATGTCTGTGCAGTGTGGACCGCTGACAAGGGTAATGTTGTCATTGCCATTTACTATAGACACTGTGCACTGAAACCTTGTATTTGAACCTGGGGGTATCAAAGCCCAGGCCATGCACAGCGTGGAGGGATTTATGGCACTGTGTATGTTCAGTGTGGGTTTGGGATTGGTAGGAATTCTGGTCCCTCTTCAGATTGCTGGTCACTGAGGCAGCTTCCAGGCAATCCTTGGCTGTGGAAGCACATCGCACATCCTGCTGCTTCAGAGAGAGCGGGAAGTGGGGCAGCTGCTCCTGCAGGAGCTGGGCTCAGCTATGCCTTGGGAGCTGTCCTAGGGACACACTGGGTACCAGGGCAACCTGGAGCAGAGATGGTGAGAGGGAGCCTCACACTGAATCCCTGGTCCTGCCTACAGCCTGTTGTAGCACTGAGCACTTCCTCCAGTCTGGGCCTGTCCTGCCATTGCGACAATAAAAACACTGCTTTAATGAATTTTGTCATTCTGTTTATTGGTGGAAATTCATATATTTAATTATTTTAGGAGATATTGAGAGACTGGATTAATTTCATTCAACTGAGTGGTACATTCATCCAAATGATGTTAATAGGATAATCTTAGCTCTAAGTAAAAACTTGCTGGCTGACTGCTCTAGCATGTGGCAAGAAGAGTTACTTATAGCAGGGGTGCTTCACATTCATAGCAAGGAACTTTAAAGAAATTCTGACTCGGTTGTCACTGCTGAAGCACCTTTGTAGCCTGTAATCTCCCAGTGGAATAGCTTCCATTTAATCTATTCCAGTTTCGTATGTGCATATCAATCATGCTGTGGCAGGGGCCAGAGGAGCAGGTTACACAGCCCCAGAGTGGGCTGTTGGGAAACACCACTCTGGAATGAGAGGGAAAGCTACTAGTTTTACTAGAAAGGCAGTTTTCCCTAAGGTTTTCCTATCATTAGTATGGAGAAATAAACCTCAGAGTTGTTGAGCAGTTCAAAGTGGACGCAGAACTGAGCTTCCTCTTTGGGTGAGTCCTGAGAAGACTTGACTGGCCAGGCCAACATTAGCCTTGGAACAACTACCCAGGTACTGTTCTTGGAACGTATTTGGCTCTTTTTTTTTTTTTTTTTCATTTACTTGGATTTTTGAGCATGGGAAAACTTGAGATACTACTTCACCCCCTCCCAGTCCTCCTGTACAGAAGGCAGATTGCTCAGCAACTACTAATGACTATATTTCTATATCTGTGAATTGGACATGGGTGTGTTTCATGACTTTTCTAGGATTGGTCTGTACAAAGTCACGGTGGTTTAATGAAGGGTATTTTATTTTAATAATTTTAAATTTACAGTCCCTGAATAACTCAAATCAAACAGACTTCTTGCATCTGATCCTGCTGATGGCACTTCAGGGTGTGCAGGTTTGTTGAGGTTTAATTGGCTTCAGCTTAGGAGGAACACTGAGCACCAAGAGAAAAATGTTGTGGAAGAGATGGCCCTGAGCAGCACTGTTGAGGGGGTATCAGTTGGATTATATAATTAATTTTGGGGATATTTATGTAGGTTGAAGCATTTGAGTTGGTGTAACTTTAGTGTATATTTGTATTTGTGTGGTCCACAAGCCAAGTGAACCTCCATGGATATAGTGTCCTAGTTATCCCAGTGTGCCTGGTTTTCCTCCTTGCCCTGTTACTCCAGAACAAAACTGGAATTGTTGACAAGATGTTCTTGCACATAGTAAACACCCTGTGTTTGGGAGTAATGCCTTCTCTGCCCTGTGTTCTCCATGCAGGGAGTTTGCCTGGCGGGATCCAGAGCTGCCCGAGGTGATCCACATGCTGCAGCACCAGTTCCCGTCGGTGCAGGCCAACGCGGCGGCCTACCTGCAGCACCTGTGCTTCGGGGACAACAGGGTCAAAACTGAGGTACGTGCTGCCTGCAGCACCTGTGCTTCGGGGACAGCAGGGTCCAAACTGGTTCGTGCTGCCTGTGCCCCGGCGCGGGGCAAGGACACCAGGCCTTGCCTCTGCTCGTGGGTTTCAGCATAACACGGTGTTGGTGACCTTTGTTTCTGGGTGTGCCACATGGATGCTAATATTGCAGTACCTGGGGATGTGTCATTACACACATACACAAACACAAATTTTTCCTGTCATAAGAGCTGCATGGGAATTCTATGGAAATCTTTTACCTCAAAGCTGAGCAATCCAGCAGAACTGTAAATTTTGTTTGCCAGAGCCTGGCTTTGTATAACCAGGTGATGACTGGAGACTAGAACAACCATGAGCTCTAAAAAGGCTTTCACTGTTTTTGATCAGTGTTTTAAGGCATCATAGGGAATGAGTGATCTGTCAGGCAAAGGAAAGGAGTCCAGTCCTAGAAATACGTAGAGGACAGTGTTTATGTCACTATGATGTGGGGGAGGGATACATTTGGGTGAATATTTAGGAGTATTGTTGAAATTTCTAGAAACTTTGCACTTGAAGAGCTGCTCTTTTTGCAGAGCAGCTGTGAGCTGTTGGTCTGAAGGAATTTGCTTTTTCATTCACATCCTATATGTGTCTGTGTTATCTGTTCTTTTCAGTATAAATTTTGTTTATGGTAATAAAATGCTGGTGCAACTTTTATAAGAAGATAGCCCAACATAAATCACTATTACTGGGAGGCAGATGAAAAGGTGGTGGTGGTTTTGACGTTCCGGTGATGATCACAGTGATAATCAGCACTTATTTCTAATATTCCCTAAAAAAATTTCTGAGGTGTAGGAAATTACTTTAAAAACTGCATTGCTGGGAAACAATTAAAGCAGTAACAATTCTCTTCTGAACACAGCAAGTGACTGAAAATGCCCCTCAGTCTTTGCAATGGTGGGGGGCTCCTAGGAATTTCAGTCCCATGTAACAGTCAAATCAGGAAGGTTTAGCAGCTGTTTCTTCTGGAATTAGAATGGGATGTATGGTTCCCATAAAAACAAAAGCCTTTTACATCTGTGGAGTGAGATGGGTGAGATCAGTGGGTGCTGATAGTCCTGACTTCTGCTTTCCAGGTCTGTAGGCTGGGAGGAATCAAGCACCTGGTAGATCTCCTGGATCACAGAGTCCTGGAAGTTCAGAAGAACGCCTGTGGTGCACTGAGGAACCTGGTTTATGGGAAGTCTACTGACGAGAACAAAATAGCCATGAAGAACGTGGGAGGGATCCCAGCCCTCCTGCGGCTGCTGAGGAAGTCGGTCGATGCTGAGGTCAAGGAGCTGGTAACAGGTGAGCTGGTTGATCCCTCCTGGACCGTGTCCTTCCCCTCTGAGGCTCTTCCCTCCCCCAGGCAGTGCCAAGCACTCACAGTCTGTGTGATTTTCCTGACGTGGGTGTCAGGCAGACACGGGGCAGCTGGAGCCAACACTTGGATTGGCACATACTCAAGTATCACGTAAGCAGGAAGCTGAAACTCCTCTCCTTCCACACGCAGAGATGCTGGGGTCAGCAGGGATCTGCTGGGGTGGGTAAATGGCCTCAGCACTCCTTGGTCCAGAGCTGTTTGTGAGTGGGATGTTCATTCTTCCACAGTGATGGAAGTCACAGTTAATGGCTGTTGAAAAATAGCTTCTTGGAAATTCCTCTTCTATCTACAGTCCCAGGCTGTCTCTTTGGACTTTGGCAGATGATTCCATAACAGCTAATTACTTGTTTTTAAGTGTACTTCCACAACTATGAGGAACAGAGAGGCATCCAAAATTACCTTGTAATCCCTTACCTTAATACACCATTGGACCAGCTCCTAATACCACTTTCCTTGTGTTTGAATGGAAACCTCCCAGATTATAACTGCCTTTACCTGCCGGGTTTATTTGTAATAAGCACTAGATTTGGTCCCAATGATCTTAAAATAAGCACCCTACAAATAATCAGGTTGCGTCCTCATTTTAAGGTGAAGACTGAAGGGCTGTGTAACACACAGCTCTGCTTTGGGACATGAACAGCTGAAGGCTTCTCCCAAATTAAGGGATGGAGGGTCCTGGGGGAGCTTTTGCTGAACACAGTAAATAAATCATTAATCATTCAACTGATCTGCCTCTGTGAGTCCAGCCTCTGGGCAGGTTTGGCCATGGGTACTCAGTGAGACTCCCATGATTTGCTCCCAGGCTAATCCCCATCGAGAAGATAATATTTGCACAAGTGTAATGGGCTTCTTGGAGGAACTTCTGTGATAAAACCCAGCACAACAACTTCAGAGGGTACTTTTCTTTAAATTATATTTCAATTTCCCAGTTGGTAATCAATTCTCTTTTGTTACTGAAGTCCTGCTGTACAGGAGCTGCAGTTAAGAGTTATAAATAATACTTTTAACATGGCTCTAAAATAGGTCTGTCGTGGTATTAAAAGTATCAAGAATCCCCGAGCACTTTAAAATATGCAGCATTTGTTGTTGGTAGGTCTTTTTTCTTTAGGGAGTAGTTTTGTACATAGTTTAATCATATCCAGAAAATTGTCCTACAGGACTAATTTTGCAGCTGCCATTTCTGTGGAAATGCCTTTTACATCCACTCTTTAGCCAACTCTGTAACAGGGCTGCACTACCCTTGTGTGTGAGCTGAACTCCAAGGGCAGGAGCTCTCGGAACCCCTGTGAGACACAGGGAGAACTTCAGCTGTCTGTAACTAGAAATCAAGACAAAATCAATCAGTAAATCTCCTCATGTCTGTATTCTCCCATGGAGCCCCTTAATTAGAGAGGCTTCTCTTAGTCCCCCTGAAGAGAAGACAACAAGGTGTCTCATGCAAAGATTTGTCTTTCTTACTTTTGTGTGGCTGTATTAAAAACTTCTGCTGTCTTATAAACTTTCATTTTTGTGAACTCCTGTAGCATTTGCTGTCTGGTCCCCTCATAATTTATTTCTGAAGAAATGGATGTTCAAGATCTAGTCAAAGGGGAACCCAAGTGGTTTGGGCAGCTGTTGAGGGGCTGCTGCCACTCGGGTTTGCCGAGTGTGCATGGCCGTGCAACCGTACAATCAGGAGAATACTGTGTGTGAGGAGAATATTCTGAGTGAGATCAGTACCTGGTGAGACTTTGGATGAACTTTATGCTGTGTTTTATGATGAAAAAGAAGCATATTGTTTGTATATACAGTTCTGCTGGTGATTTATGTCAGGTCTCATACCTCCATATCTGAATGTCACGTACAGAGACTGTGCAGGCGGGGAACTAGGGATTTCTGCCCAAGGATAAAAGATGGATGGCAGTTCTGTTTGGCTGATAGGTCAATGGAACACACTCTGGACATGTTACTGTTGTTTCCAGGAAGAAAGTTTTTTCCATCCGCTCTGCTCTTCAGTACCTGATTTCCTGGTGCCCAGTGTGAGGGAGCAGCAATGTCAGGGCAGGCCATTCTTACCACTGGAACAAACCCAAACCAAAACCATACTCTCCTCCACTCTTCCACCTTGCTTTCCTCCTTTTTGGATGCTGGCTCTACAAGTTCTGCCTGCTCTAGAATCACATCACATATTTAAAGTGATGTCTTTTAAGTTTGAATGTTGCTTCATGTTCATTTGCCAAGTGTCTGCTGACTTTACTGAAATGGAAATCTCTTCTAAGGGGTTCTCTGGAACTTGTCTTCGTGTGATGCTGTGAAGATGACAATCATTAGAGACGCTCTGTCCACGCTGACAAACACTGTGATAGTGCCCCACTCGGGATGGAACAGCTCCTCCTTTGACGATGATCATAAAATTAAATTCCAGACTTCTCTCGTTCTGCGCAATACAACAGGATGCCTGAGGTATCTGCTCTTCTAGAAGACTCCCTTTTAAAGACTAGTCATGTTGTCCAGGTTCTTTTCATACTGTAATTTTAGAAACAGAAGAGTTGTTTTATTCTATAAATTACAGAATTCCATCATTTAGGCAGCTTTTCCAATTTTTCTTTTTTTTCCTATTAAAATAATATGAAAATAACAAGTTAGTCACTAAGAGTTACTGACTGATTAATTACCAATCAGCTACATCAAAACCTTCTGCAAACTGTCTAATAAATGGTTGTCTGTCCTTGCATACACCATGTTCCTTGGTTATTCCAACCTTCAGGAACCTGAGCTCCGCTGGGGAGGAGGCACGGAAGCAGATGAGGTCCTGCGAAGGGCTGGTGGATTCCCTGCTCTATGTGATCCACACCTGTGTGAACACCTCAGACTACGACAGCAAGGTGTGTGCACGTCTCGCCTACAGATATTGTGGTGCTGAACTGTCTAGTGGGATCTCTGGGCTTTGTGTGGCTCAGCTGAGCACGGTGGTGTCTGTAGCTTGGTTGGCATCGCTCCCAAGCCCTCGTCCTGAGGCACAGCCAAACTCAGCTGCACAGCACAGCATCACTGCTCCTTTGCAGCCATGCTGCAGAAGTCATGCCTCAATAAAATAATAATAATCTCTTGTGCTTTTCATTTTCAGAATATTAAAGAATAAGCCACTATAGCAGAGACCACTGTTATAAATATTGTCAGATTTAAGAGAGATTGCAGTTTTCCCAGTGAAACAGCCCAAGCACTGGCTAGAGCCCAGCATTAGAATTTAGAATTTGTGCTCCCAGTGCCTTTTCACCTCTACTGGACTGGTTTGGTTTGGTTTGGTTTATCTCTGTGTGAGAAAGAACTGTTGACAAGGCATCTCTGATTTGGTTCAGACAGTGGAGAATTGTGTGTGCACCCTGAGGAACCTTTCCTACCGCTTGGAGCTGGAGGTGCCCCAGGCGCGGCTGCTGGGAATCAATGAACTGGATGACTTGCTGGGAAAGGAGTCACCGAGCAAAGACTCGGAGCCAAGCTGCTGGGGGAAAAAAAAAAAGAAGAAAAAAAAAACTTCCCAGGAGGATCAGGTTTGCGTTTTCCTTGTATTGCAAATGCCTCAGGTGGGGTTTGTCTCGGGGAGGGGAGGACATGTCTTGACGAAAACGATCCTATGCTGAATAAAAATGGAGGTTTCGTGTCGTTACAAATCTGTGTTCCTTTCTCAGTGGGACGGAGTTGGCCCTATCCCAGGATTTTCCAAGTCTCCTAAAGGGGTGGAGATGCTCTGGCACCCATCGGTGGTGAAGCCGTACTTGACGCTCCTGGCAGAGAGCTCCAACCCAGCCACTCTGGAGGGCTCTGCAGGATCTCTCCAGAACCTCTCTGCAGGCAACTGGAAGGTATGGGAATTCCTCCTTCTCTTCCTCTCCGTGTACTTTGGTTGCTTTTTCTAATAAGATCTTGGAGTGCGTTTGAGGGGAATATGCAATTTTGTCGCATGCACCTGAGCATTCCCCTCTTGTCTGTGCATTAGTGCTCATGTGCTGCAGTCATGTTTCCACAGGGAAAAGCTATGGAAAGGGGAGGGGGCAGAAAGAGCCATATGGAAACTGGCCTTGAAATTGGTACCATTTGTTTTAAATAAACAGAAAAAGCTTCCTTCAAGCACAAAGTGGGTCAAAATAATCTTCTGGCGTCTCTGAGTTCTGGTGGGAAGATGCTGTTGAAATAAGACCAGCACAAATAAATCTGCTTTTTTTCCCTATTCCGTTATTTATTTCCATACATTCTGGCCACTGTATATCATATGCTACAAAAGCAGCACATGAGAACACTTTATTGATGTCATGTGTTTGTCATGGAGAGAGTAAAAAACCCAGCAAACATAAACTACTTCCTTTGCTTGCAACAAGCCAAGTAAGCCTTTTTAAGTTTGACCAATATAAAACTGGTCTTAAAAAAACCCCCAAACCTAACAAACAAAACCCAGACCACCTTGTTCCCTTTTCAATGATCATCATCTATTCAGGTATTTTCTCTCTTTTTTAAGAAATGCTTTGTAAGAGGAATGAGTGAGAAATGGCAGAGAGACAGCTCTTTATAATCACAGAAGAGGCACACACCGAACATGTCCTCTTTTATTGGCAATGTCCCCAAACACGCCTGAGAGCCGCGGTGCAGCCCGAGGTTGTGTCAGGGGGTGTTGTGGGGCTCTGGGGTGACGGGGCTCTGTGTCAGTTCGCAGCCTACATCCGTGCGGCCGTCAGGAAGGAGAAGGGGCTGCCCATCCTCGTGGAGCTGCTGAGGATGGACAATGACAGAGTGGTGTCCTCTGTGGCAACTGCCCTAAGGAACATGGCGCTGGATGTCCGGAACAAGGAGCTCATTGGTACGTACAGACCGCCCTGGGGGAGAGCACCAGCACTGGGATGTCCCTTTGGGGGAAAGCCCAGGAGAAGATTGCACTGATGGGAACAGCACACTGGGTGTTCCTGGGACACAGAGATGACTCCTTGAGACAGCAGCAGCTTTGCAGAGCAGTGTAGCCATATTAGTTTGCCATTGGCCACCTTTGATGGATGGGAGTCACCTCAGCTCAGCCAAACTGGACAGGAAAGCCTCAGTGCCAAATGGGATGGAAATGCAGCTCAGCTTCCTTGGAGCTCAGCACCCACCTTTTTGGGGGGTTCGGGTCCTCCCTTGCTCTCAGGGGTGGGGACAGCTCTGGTGCCAGTACAGCAGTGCTTTGTTCAACAGTATTGGACAGGAGAGAGGGAAGAAATCCTCTTCTGGTAAAGTATGTCCAGGAAAACCCAGATATAGAGCAGCATGTATGCCTTTGCTGAACTAAGTCATCAACAGGGCTGCTTGCTAGAAGAACTTTCTGTTTCTCACTTGTCAATTCTAATTAACGCTTTAAGCATTCATCTGTGCCTTTCTCATCTAGCTTTAAAAACACCTCAAACAACATCTTTTCTGCCTTGATGAGGAACCTCAGTCTGTTAGTGTTGAATGTGCCTCAGCCTCAGGCTGCTGTGGCTTCAGTGAGCCGTGCTAACACATGGCATGATCTAAAAAAGTCTCTTTTTTGTTTCAGAAGCGTTTTCTGTGTGTAGACTTGTGGGACAGGGATATAACAACTGTTTATACACATAGGAGGATCGTTATTCTCAAAAAGAGAAATGCAGGGGGACGGAATTTTATTATCTGTTTCTGAAGCTTCTCCACCTGGGATGTTCAGAGCATGTTTTCATGCAGTGCAGGCATTGCACACACAAGGAATTAGTAAAGAGAAACTCCTGTTCTGTAGCAGCAGCCCCGTGTGGGTCAGACTCGGGTGATAGTCTCTTATCAGGATGTTTCTTCCATTCCTGGCAGAACTTTTCAGTTCAGGAATGTTCCTCCACCTGTTCCCTCTCCCAGTCAAAGCTGTAACTGAAAGAATTTCTGGCTCCCTCTGAATCTGATCTCTGTATAAAACACATCACCTGTGCTAGAAATCCTCTTTAGGAGCTTCTCTGCCTGTGTGGGGCAGGAGCAATGGGCTCCTATGGTCACACTGAAGCAAGTGAGAGATGAGGACTCCAGCAAATAACAATATATGTTGGAATATGCAGCATGTGGGTGAGCTTGCTAAAGGAATGGCACTGGTGGGGTGCTGCTGCAGACAGCATTGTGGGGATGGTTTTCCAGGGGGTTTCTTTTTGCCTGCAGATTTTATGTTTGGGTATTTTTTTCCCCTCATGCACATTACACAAATAGATAGTGAATGGCTTTGTGCAAAGCTTCTTCATCATTCACTGTTATATACAAACACACGTCTTCAATAAAATCTATTAATCATTCAACTAACAGCTAAACAGGAAAAAAAACAAACCTTATCTTTAGTTCTGTCCCTTGTCTGCAGCTTATCCCTGGCATCAGTCAGCAGCTGGAGTCTGACAGAGCTGAGCTCTGACAGGTAACAAATAGGGACAAAAGAACATCCAAAAGAAAGAATTCCCAGTTAATGCAAAGATTCCCTTAACCCTCCCACAGATGAAGCTCAGGAATGTGCACCGCTCTGTCAAGTAGCCTAATGTTTTTCCTTGAACAATTCTGCTTTCTCCAAATAATCCTTGTTTACAAATACTCCCGTTTTAATGCAAAATTCAGCTTCTCACACTTTTAAGCTAAAAGGTAAAAAAAAAATTCAAAAACTGATCTTTGGTCTCTCTTGACTGTGTAAAATGTGAATTCTTGGCAGGGTCTGATCCTGTGCTGCTTCTCACTGCCCTCAGCTGCTGTTTTGTGCCATTTCCAGTCTGCAGTCGAAGCCTGTGGGCTTGACCCGCTTCTTTGGGGGGTTTCCAGGTAAATACGCGATGCGGGACCTGGTGAACCGGCTGCCGGGCGGGAACGGGCCGAGCGTGCTGTCGGACGAGACGGTGGCCGCCATCTGCTGCGCCCTGCACGAGGTCACCAGCAAGAACATGGAGAACGCCAAGGCCCTCGCCGACACCGGCGGCATCGAGAAGCTGGTCAACATCACAAAGGGGAGAGGGGACAGGCGAGTGTCTGCAATGCTCATCCCTGAACTGTTTCCATTTGAAATGTTTAAGAATGCGGGAAAATTTTTTTGAGTGAAAAAAGATCTGCTTTTGCAGTCTGAGTCTGAGGAGCTGACAGTTGGAATGACACTGGGAGGGAGGGGGCAGGCGGTGCTGCTGTGCTCTGCAGGGTGTTCTCCATCCAAAGCTTCTGGAGGCTTCTACAGCTGCCCACAGTAACCATGGTCATGGGGCCTCTTCAGGGTGAATGAATTAAACTGCCCCCTCTTGAACACCTCCAAGATTAATAGAATACTTGGAGATTTTCCAAGTCAGACCATGTGGGCACCTTTTGTCAGGATGTTTCCAGCAGCTGTTCATCGTATCTGGTGTAGCCCTTTGGTCAGTGGAAAGAGAATGTGGCCGGGGGGATCCCCTGGTACAGCATTGCCAGGCCAGTGCTGGCTGAGGGGGCTGGCTCTGCCCACTGTGCCAGCCCTGGGCTCCAGGGGGCCATGAGCCGAGTTCTGTGCTGGCATCATGATCGTGTAGAGGGAATGAAGCCCGTGAGAGTGGGACAGCCAAGGAACAGGAGCCTGTGGTGGGGCAGCAGGAGGCCCCAGGGACCCCATAGCTGTGGGCTGTGCTCAGTGTCGCTGTGCTCCATCTCAGCAGGGCTCCTGCACAGACCAGGCTGTCACCTGTCCTCCCATGGATAGTGGGACACTGGTGGTACAGCCAGCCCTGCGTGCTGTTCCCAGATTGGATCAGATGGTAAAGGAGAGGAAGAGGAAGGGATCTCTTCCCAGAGACGTGGGTCAGTGTGAATTAACCACAGCAGGTTTTTAGCACAGTCTGTCTCACCAGGAGCTGGGCTGTTTTGAGGATTCACTTTCCATGTCCAAGGGACACAGGCTCATTCCAGCTGCAGCTGTGGGTGCAGTGATACATTCTTTGACCTCAGTGCTCTGTGGAGACAATGCGTGAAGTTGCATCTGCACTTACATTTATGAGGCAGTGAAGTAAACTAAGCAAATTTAAGATCTTATGAACATACTCAGTGTCTACTCATTGATTAACTCTATCAACTGCATTTTTTCAGTGTTTTCTTCCAAAAACTGTATTTGGATGAATCCACAGTGACAGATAGAGGCCTATGTTTACCACAGATGTCCATGCTGTGGCATTTAATGTCTGGTCACTACTGCAGTACCATTCCCAGCTTACTCCACTTCTCTATGAAAAGATACCCTGGTTTTATTTTAAATAATAGCTGTGGCAACTTTCCTTGTCTTGCTCTTGAGAGTAGAAAAGTGTTTTTCCAACCAAAGCTTCCAGCAGTGCAGCACTGAGAACATGGACTCACTGTGTGCCTGGAGACTTTTAACAGCAGCTCTCTTTTCTTTTTTTATTCTTTTTCTTCTATTAGGAGTTTTGTACAGTGATATAAAGTCTGAACTCTCCATTTTTATGGAATGCACTTCACAGAATGTTTCTTTAATGATTTTTAATTCTTGCAGATACTGAGAGTAGCTATTTCAACCCCTCTCTCTGTGTTCCTCACGTGGGTGACCTGAAGGGAACTTTCCAGGCTGGAGAGGGCAGTGGCTGTGGGGTTGATCTCCAGGCTGGGCCATGCTCACACTGGTGGTGCAGGGCCAGCCTGGCCCCACAGCAGAAGGGTGGGGCTGTTATGGAGCTCAGAACACTGTTCTCCTGCAGTGGAATTCAGTGGCTTTCTCACACTGCAACACTCCTCCCTTGCCCAGGTCCTCACTGAAGGTTGTCAAGGCAGCGGCCCAGGTCCTGAACACGCTGTGGCAGTACCGAGACCTCCGGAGCATTTACAAAAAGGTAAAGTACAGAATCAGCCTATGCGGGAAAATGATGCCACAAAACCTCCTCGTTTATTTGTAACTCGCCATTTATTCTGATAGTTTTTATTTTTTGCCACTCCACAGGATGGATGGAATCAAAGTCACTTTATTACACCAGTATCAACACTGGAGAGAGAAAGATTCAAATCCCACCCTTCTCTATCCACAGGCAATCAGCAGATGTCACCTGTCATGCAGTCAGGTCAGTCAGGGAGGGCGAAGGGGACCTGCTTTCCCTGTTTGTAACTGGAAGAGCCTCTCTGGTTGCTACTAATTCCATCTAAAACATGGAGGTCAGGCTGTCTCCCCTTGGCGCTTGAGCCAAGTACTTCAGGTGCTCTGGGTGTTCCCTGGGCTGTTCCTGCACAGTGAGATCCTCAGCGTGCACAGCTGGATGTTGGTGCCAACCACTGCCTCTCCAGAGCTGCTCCCCCTGCGCTGTGTGGGCACCGTGGACGTGGGTACCTAACAGCAGAAACAGCAACAGACCCACAGCGAGGAGCCCGTTGTCATTCCCAACTATGTCATGTCCCGTTAGGATGAGCAACCAAATACAAAAATGTTACTTTTCTGACTCCTCCTTGTTTATTTCTCGCCTTTGTTCCCTTAGCGCCTTCAGTGCTAGGATTTACGTCTTCCTGAGGGCTGGTACAAAGCCTACCTGAAGCCTTCTATTTTGTCTTCCTTTCGCATTTTATTTTATCCAATTTACTCTTCTCAAGATTCTCTAGAGCAGATCTCTGTTAATACCCACCTACCATGGCTGCTAAAATCAGTGGCCAGTCCCTACAATACTCTTGTTTAATTACTTCTTTACATAAAAGTAACAGCCCTAACACATTCCTTCATGACATGGTTGACTTGAAAAACAAGGGCTCCACAAGGGATTTATTTTCCTCCAAGAAGTAAACTATAGTGTCTTTCATGCCAGAGTTCCTCTCAACCACCAAGGAAGCAAGTACGGCGTAGGCTCAGGGAACTGACTGGATTCTACCCAAGTGTAAAAGGAGATTCCGATATCGACTGTCACATTCCTATCTGGGCACTTTCCCTCCCCGGATACACCAGCAGAACAACTGTGTTACTCCAGTTCTTTTAATGGCAAGTAGGAAGTAGATGAGCAGCTCTAACATAATATTGAGAGGCTGTTGTACTTCAAAGACTACTTAGTAAAAACTCCTTATAGGAAGTGTCGCTTTCCTGCTACAGAGCGTGACAAGGCCAAGGGGAGGCAGTGGAAGTTGTCACCAGGGTGGTTCGCCCAGGAACAGCTGTGACTGTTCTGTCCTTTCCCACCTCCCGGTTATGAACCCTCGGGGCAGGAAGGGGTGAGGAAGGTTGGGTGTGTGAAAGGCGTCTCTTTCTTCTGAGAACCTCTCTTTTCCCACCAGTTGGCAGCACATCCTCGTCCCCAGCTCTGCTGGGGATCAGGGAGCCCCGGCCCGAGTACGACAGGACACACCCCTCTCTGCAGTATTACAGTAGCCAGGGCGATGTATTGGCACATAAGGACATCTACACTGGTAAGGGACCAGGTGGGAGCTGGGAACCGTGCTGGGGAAAGGCTCCTTGGGGGAGGAGTTCAGTCACACCAGGCACTGCCACACTAGTGGGCTGGCTGCTTCCCATTTCCACTGGTTGTATTCCCTGCGGTGGCACAGGGCAGGGTGTCACCTGGCTCTGCTGATTATCTGTAAAACTGCCCCAGGACCAGAGTAGATCCCTTTGCATATTGGGAGGTGAGAGGTGGTTGGAATTCTTATTTTTTTTTTAAATACTATTACAGAAAATTGTTTTATTATTCACATTATATGATGATGTTATAAATTATAACGGGCAGTTGTATATTATAACATTATATTACTAAATTATACCAAAAGATCAGAATCTTTTCTCTGATCTCCCTTTTCCTTCTCGCTATGTGACACAAGTCACACACCAGTACATGATTGCCAGTAAGGAGAAGGAAATGCCTTTTTTTAAACATTATGGATCTGCAAAACAAAAAACAGCAACATAAAAAAGCCTCTTGGCTTCACTGTAACTGCTGCTGAGGGACAACATTTGCCTTTATTCTGTTATTACATTATACCATTAGATGCTAAAATCTGCAGATTTAATTGTTTGAGTGCTACATAATAGGCAAAATAGAAGACAATAGACATAAGAGGTGGAAGAATAAAGACTGAAGTTTATGCCTTAAACTGTTTTCTGCCAGGTTCCAGCAAAGCTTCCCCAATTTACATCAGTTCCTACTCCTCACCAGCGAGAGAACAGAACCGACGGCTGCAGGTGAGCCCGGAGCTGCCCAGGCTCAGGGGTGGGAGCTGTGGCTCTGGGCATGGCCCTGTCCCAGCTCATGGGGCGCTGCGCTTGCCTGCTTCCTTACGAGTTCTCACGGCTAGTCTGAGACCTCTGTTTGGATTTCATTTGGGCTCGGGAGGTTGGTAGGTATGGTCAGGGTCTGTACCTTCTACACCTGTGCTCCGAACTTGTGCTCCCTTCCCAGTGATGTGGGAGGAGACATGCAGCAGGCTCAGGGAAATGTACCACTTCCTTGGGTACACTTCATGGAGATTTGAGACCTGTGTTACTGTCACTGTTAGATCTGCACTTGGGAAAGGCCCCTTACAACATGTGTGAGTTTGAGAAACAAGTATTTTCTTTGTTAATTATACCTTGAAAGCTTATTTTTCTATCATTTTGCCAGCAGCATCAGCAATTATACTACAACCAAGAAGATACCACCAGGAAAAACTACGATGCCTACCGGTTGTACCTGCAGTCCCCACACAGCTATGAGGACCCCTACTTCGACGACCGAGTTCACTTTCCTGCTGCTTCAGATTACACAACACAGTATGGACTGAAATCAACCACCAATTATGTAGACTTTTATTCCACCAGACGATCTTCTTACCGAGCAGAACAGTACCCGGGCTCCCCTGACTCCTGGGTGTAGCACCAGAGAGAACAACCCAGCGTGGTTCTCATCTGGCTTGAGAAGGACTGGAACGGCCCCAAGTTGCTTTGGTTATGAAATGTGAAAGTGAAAGACAAGAAGGAACAAGGAAGATTTTTTTTTTTTTTTTTTTGAGTGAGGAATTGTCAGGAGGAAAAACTGGCAGGGATGGTTTTGCTCTGTTTAGGTGTTTAGGTATCATTACTTGTAGCTCCTGTAGTCTGGTGAGGGTGTGGGCGATGTGATGAAAGGTTTGAGAATTGAGTACAATGAATTTGGAAAGCGTGTAGGTCAGAGCAAATTAAAGCTGATTTTTTTTTTAATGTGAATAAAAGTCTTGGTCTGATAGTTTGTACAGAAAAAAATCCACTGGCTGCCCCTGTTTCCTTGCTATTACTAAATGTCAGGATTGTATGCTACTGCGTCGTGTACATTTCTGCGTGCGTGTAAATATGGAAAGGCCACCTCGGTCTCAAGTGCCATCCATTTGTAATGCAGTGTGTCATTGGAAAAGGAATCTGAAACATAGTCCACAAAAAGAAATCCAAGAAAATGTTATGAATTTTAAGAGAAAAAAAGCCCAAACTTTAAAAAATGAGTAGTGTAATTCTGAAGCACAAAGTCCGGTCCGGTATATCCACACATCTCCCCATTCCCTGCCTATTTCATAAGGAACTTCACTGCCATTTTCTATGCACATGGAGTAACAATAAATATGGAAGTCTCATCCATGGAAAGCTGTTCCCTGTTCATTTTTTTCTTTTTATTTTCTGTGTGATATTCAGAAACAAATACCATGAACGTGAATTCTAATTGTGTGTTTTTAAGCAGGTTAAATATATCAAAGCATTTGGGCCATTTTCCCAGCTCTCTCCAGTGGAAATGTGTCAGGCTGGCAGCCCAAAGTGCTAAATCCTGCACTTTCCTACTAGGATTCGTGTTTTTATTTTTGATATGGGCAATCCACGGTACTTCAGAACTGAAGCCTGTTTTCTTTCCATCGCTCCTCAGCTCCTCCCTTTCCTCTTCCCAGGGAGATGAAGGTCACCTTGCTGTCATAGAAATTACGGTCTCCATTTTGACTACCTTCTGCTTGGGTTTCTTTCCAATAAAAATGTTTGATTATTTCAGTACCTAAATCACAAACTCTCCTGGTGCTGAACAGTCTGTTACCTCTATACTGTCTGTAACCACCACTGCTGCTCCGCATCACTGCACTTCCCTTGGGTCTCCAGTGCTCCCAGTACCCTGATGGCACCAGTGACACAAGAGCAGGTAAGCAGAGTGGCTCCAGGTTTGGGTGACACGGCAGATGCACTATTTCTATTGTAACGGGTCCTGCTAAGGACTAAGCATTTGCTCTTCCACTGTGAACTCTGACACTGCAAATATTTCAAAATAGACTCTTTCCCCGTAACAAAAGAATGTAGTCATTCAAAGAATGACGATGATGTGTGCTAAAGTACCTTGCCAATGAGCATGCTCTGACTATGCACAGAAAATCTTCAGTGACATGGCTCATGCAAACAATTAAGACAACAGTTTCTCTTGTCTGTTTGAAAAAAAAAAATGCAGAGAGTGAAACTGAAAAAGAAAATTGAGGAATTAATCACATCTCAGCTCTACAGGGGGATGTGAGAACAAGTATGGTAACGGGAATACTTGATGGAGTTTTAAAAGCAGAATGTAACAGTTTCTTCGGAGATACCATCCTATGTACCTGCCCATTCAGTTGTTGAACACCGGCATTCATCCGTTTGGTTCTCCTTCTACCTTCAAAGCATTTCTTTCTGCTCAAACCACATGAAAAGTTGTGATTCAACTCCTACACAATACCTAAAGATATGGGACTGCTCCCACAGGATGAGGGCAGGCAAGTTAATTCGTCAGCTGAAATGCGAGGTGCTGCTTACAGTCCTTCCAAACACATTTTCCAGCTCACTGACATCCCTCCAAGGAGTATCCTGCCATCACCCATCACGGCTGCTTCAGGAAGCTGCTATTCCAATGGCACTTACTGCAGTATGCCAACTTACAAACCTCCTCAAGAAAAAGGTACATTTCTTCTTCACAACAGGTCCACTATGAAGTTCTGACTACACATGATGACAAAGGTATATCTTTTTAATCCCTCTGTGAAAAAAAAATTGATTCTATAACTGAAATTATCCAGTAAGGTTCTTCTCCTTAATGATATTACCCTTTACCTCTCAGCACCACAGAGTCATAGAATCAGCCAGGTTGGAAAGGACCTCTGAGATCGTCAAGTCCAACCCTTGATCCAACCCCACTGTGGTTCTCAGACCATGGCACTGATGCCACGTCCAGTCTCATCTTAAACACCTCCAGGCACGGAGAATCCACCCCCTCCCTGGGCAGCCCATTCCAACGTCTGATTACCTCTATGTAAAGAATTTCTTCCTAATATCCAACTCAAACCTCCCCTGGCAGAGCTCAAGACCAAGCCCTCTTGTCTTACTGATCGCTGCCTGGGAGAAGAGCCCAACCCCCACCTGGCTCCAACCTTCTGTCAGGGAGCTGGAGAGAGTGATGAGGTCTCCCCTGGGCCTCCTCGTCTCCAGGCCCAACAACCCCAGCTCCCTCAGCCTCTCCTCACAGCACTTGTGCTCCAGTCCCTTCCCCAGCCTCGTTGCTCTTCTCTGGACCTGCTCAATATCCCTCCTGAACTGAGGGGCCCAGAAAAATTAAAATTAAAAAAATAAAAAATAAATTAAAAAAAAAATCATACAGTGCCTGGACAATCCTTTTTTTCTTGTAGTCTGTGAAACAACTGGCATCCAGATCAGAACCAGCTCTTGAACTTGTCAGGTCTCCTACAAAAAACAGGTAAGTTTTACAGATGTAAATCCTACAGATTTTGTCAGATGCATAATATAAGCACTAGTGAACAATTATATCAATACAAACCCACTGAAAATATGGCTGCCTTCACTAATTGGTCTTGTCCATGCTTTAGACACTTAACAATAATGTTCTCTCTAACAGTATTACTTTTGTGCTGAACTACTATAAGCAGAAAATAAAACCAAGGGAGGGGGAATTAAGGCATGTGTTAATAAAAAACAAGCCATATGCTTGCAGCAGAAGATAAAAATAAGCCATATACCTGCACCAGAATTTTTGTTGTCTCCATCAGGCTCCTGCAGCATCTGAATCCAGCTCTGTTGACTCAACTGAAAAAGGTATTGCCTATCACTGAACTTAAGAAAACAGCAGTAGTATTTCACCATTCAATTACCAGATATAAAATCACTATCAGTTTATATCAGTAGCCACAATCTAGTAATTCTGACATTTGAAAACAAGCAATACTGGAGATAAGATGGATAAGGGAAAACACTGCAGAGTCACGAAAAACAGATTTTAACAACAGAGAGAGCTAAATTCAAACATGACACGTGAGGAAGGTGTTCCATATGTCTTCATGCTGAGTGCTTGCTTTAGATGTGGACTATGCCTCGTGGATAATTATGTTAATAGCTGTTAGCCAGATTAGATCAGACAGTCTGCTTGGGAACATGTTGATTCTTGATCCTGCCATGACTTCTCAAACTTTGCAATCAGGTAATAACCTGCCTGTAGAATGTAGATTCTGAAGGAGGAATTGTCAGGAAAGATGAAGAGTTCCAGAGCACTGAGAGCACCACTCAGGAAAATTTCCTTTGGCTTTTGTCTCTTTATCACAGTTAAAATCCTATGTCTGCCCCCAGGCTTTCCTACATCTGCCTAGCTGAAAAAAAACACATTCTGAAAATATGTAGAACCATTATAATATAAATTTCATTCTTAATTCAGCTGTTCACAGACTACTACCATTAAAAGAAATCTATGCCCAGCATCAGGTGAACATCTCTGAAGTCTGATATTTATGTGATCAGGAAATGGGACTGAGGATGGCAGGGACAGCAAGAGATTTCAGCTGCACTATCCCATGGTCACAGAAGGATGTTTCTCTCACTCATTCTTCTCACCCAGACAAACCAGTCTAATAATTTTCAACAGAAAAAAAGACCTAAATAAATGAAAGCATTACATAAAATCAGGCTTACAAATCTCATCTGGTGCTGTGGCACTGTTGAGGCAGTGCCAAGGGCTGCCTGTCAAGAACAAGGTGCTCCAACAAGTACTCTGTAAATATCGTTTCCACTCACAACAGCTTCTGGTTTAAAGATAGTAACCAGTGACAGAGGTATTGAAGTCAAGAGGGGGGAAGAAAAATAAAAAATAAATGGTAAACTGTATTTAATATTGTAAGAAATCCACAACATGAACTTATGATTTCTCATTTAAACCAAGTTCCCATGCTTTTCCCAGGAATTCCTGGAACAGATGTACAATGGCACTACACCTTGTCATTACTAATGCTTTAGGCAGCACACCAAAGCTGTGTTACATGACTGCCTTGTGTGGTAAGTAATGAAACTTCACCTTTTCAATCCAAACAGCTCAGGTAAATAAACTGGAAAATCAGTATTTTGCTGCTGAGGCAGACTGACATGAATATGAAAATCCCTTACTACTGACCAAATACTTCCAAATAGGCTTCTTTTGTTATCTCTCCTGCAGATCATTTTATCTGAAAGAATTTATTTCCCCAATCAAAATTGCCATCATGCATTTCAGGCTAAATGCTTATGGGCAGAGACATGCAGCACTATTGACTTTAATATTTGCAAAGTAAGTTGCTTTTCTAGGGAGGAAATTGCTGCATTGCAAAGCAGTTTCCTGCCTCATACACACAGAATTAAATATCAGACAGATCTGGTTTAGACTGGATGTCCTTTCTCTTTTCCTGCTCTAAAAATCCAAGCCAACAGAAGTTACCCATAAAGGTGGTTGTTGTGCTATAAATCCCTCCCAGTTTCTTACTCCCTCTTCTCTTTCACATTTTTTACTTCATACAAGGGAAATGTTGTAAAATCACACATGAATAATCTGCTTGAACCACCGATGCTGGAAAATTTTTACCTGAAACCTACTACAACTAATGATAAGTATTTTCGATATTAAGCAACAAAGAAGATCAACGCAAGTTTCTCAGTTCACTGCAGTTTTGGACGCCATTCTCATTGGTATCAATTTTATCATTGATGGTACCACTTTGAAAACATATGTTTAACACAAATGTCATTTTATGGACATTCTATATTAATTAAGGGTGAAATTATGGTGCTGCTGAAGGCAACGAGACTTCATTGTGGCCAAAGAGTTAATTTCATATCACAGCTTTTCAAAGAACAAATGAAATTCAGGCTACATTTTCTGAAGGATAAAATTGGACCTTTTGGCTGAAGTGATTAAATACATAATAATTAAAACATTATGACAGGGGTCTTTTTTATAAATAAATTCTGGGAAACATTTATACAGGGTAAGTAGTATAACTCCTAAGTTTGATGGGTTTGTTAAAGTTTGTTTGTGGTTTTGGAAATGTGACAGTAAGTTTTTACAGGCCTGGAAACAAAGGGGGGTTCAAGACTTTTTTTTTTGCTATTTAAGTCCTCACAGCAGAGAGAAATCTCTGTGTCTAAGAGTGCCCTGGGCTGGATTTCAGAGTAAAGCCTCTCACTGGTAGGCTGCATGTGTTTTTTGCAGCACTGTTTTGAAACGGTCTCTGATTCTAAGGGGTTCTTTCTCCTACGTTAACAACAAGAGCTTTCGAGTATCACCATACAGTTTTGTGTTATTGTCTACAGATTAAGCTTCTTCTTTAAGCACCCAGGGCAATAATCAGTACTTAAGTCAGTTTTGTACACTGAAATGCAAGGAGACTTGCTTAAATTACTAAAGAATTTTATAATAAATTAATTGGATCTTTCATATGTCTTGTTCAAATGGACAAAGTTCAGCCTTTGTACTCCAAAAGATTTGGAAAACCTACTGACAATGACAGACCACTCTTTATAACATTAATGTGGCTTTGCCCAGCAGCTTTGTTGCTGGCCTTTGTTGGCACTTATATCCTTCCTGCTTATGCTGTTTCTCTCCTGTACTTACAACATGATAGGTGATCGATATTTAAGTTATTGTATCTTAGTCAAAAATACAATTTCAGTAAGTTATAGGCAGCAGGACTGCCAAGATAAAGATCTTTGAATGTGAATTATATGAGTAATGCATTAGTAACAAAAGATGGTAAAATCATAAAATAACATAGATATAGGATGGTGAAATCAAAAACTAATATAGAAATACGAAGTATTTTGAGGTATTTTTAATGTCTACGAGTTTTGAGCAGATTCTTGAGAAAAAATGGAAGGAGAATAATTTTGATAACCGATGTAGAAAAAACAAGGTCTTTGTTAGTATGTAGTGACCAGAAGACTCAAACTGCTTATGATGATATGTTAGGGCCTTAAAATGGATAGAAAAAATAATTTTGACTGCCTTTGTTGTGTAAAACGTCAATCTTTGTTAAAGTCACTGGGTTTTTTTAACGAGGGCATGTGAAATGCCATGTTTTGCTTCTGTTTCAAGCAGATACTGATGATTGAAGAGGGGAAGATTTACTTCACTGAATCAAGACCTTTGAATCCACAGCAGTAATTTTAAAGGTCACCACCCCTGACTCCCTTCACTGCCCCTCACGGCCCTCAGCCCCCGGCGCCCCTCACTGCCCTCACCGCCCCTCACTCATCCCCCTCACGGCCTCTCGCTGCCCCTCAGTCAACGCCCCTCATCGCCCTTCCCGCCCCTCGCTGCCCGCCTCAGCGCCGCTCCCCGCCCACCGCGGACCGCACCGGGCGCTGCCGACCCGGTGGCTGTGCGGGTCCCGGCGCTCCGCTCCCGG
>VZRE01013293.1:155413-169595 GCA_013396775.1 Cephalopterus ornatus
GGTCCCGCCCCCGCTCCGTCTGTGGCGCGCTCGGTGTGCGGGAGCGGGGCTGCGCCCCTCGGGGATCGGGAGCGACGGGGACAGAAACTACTGCTGTAGTGAAATACCTGTTTAGAGTGCCAGTCCTATTCCTCGCCTCCTGTCGTAACGCGAAAAACTTACCCCCTCTGATGGCACTCTGAGGGAGCCTTGGAGCACAGCCGCCTGCTCCCGCCGCCGCGCTGACCGTGCGAGGGTTGTGTGGGGATAGTAGCGAGTTGTAAGGGGGTCGTAGCGAGTGTTTAAGCGCACGCCAGGTTTTTTTGAGGAGCCTGTAGATGTTAGAGAGTGTGAGCAGCTCCTGGGCCAGCCCGGGAGCTGTGTCCCGCCTGTGCCGGGGCACGGCAGAGCTGCCGCAGGCTCCCCGGCAGAGCTGAGGGACAGTCGCTGCAGGGACAGCCCTCAGAGCTCAGGGACGCTCCCCACACACACACACACGGAGCCAGCTGCCGTTCCCCCCGCGGTATAAGGAGCACTTACTGTCTGAAGAGCACAGGCCTGGCTTGTGTGTCTCACTGTACCCCTAAGATGTGTTTTGTTTTCTTGAAAGTATTTTTTGTTCATTTGGGGGGTTTTAAGCACACTTGAACGTGAGTTTATGATACAAGTAGTTTTTTTTCAGCCTCACCTGTGTCTAGCCCTTCCCTGGATTGCTGTGTGTGGCAGGGACGGGTAGGCCGTACCTGGAGGGCCCTTACACCACTGCAGGCAGTGACGGGGGCAGGTACTGGCCTTCCTGAGTTCCCGCGACAGTGAACTGCCGCTTGGAGTCTTGCAAGTCTGCAAGTCAGTCTCGGTGAGGCGTATCTGTGACTGCTGCGGGGACAGCTCTGGCAGAGGGCTGGGGTGGCAGGAGGGATTTGAATCATGGATGTAGTGAACAAGGCAGTTCAAGTGGGCACCCTTATTCTGACCTTTATTCTGCTGAGCTCAGGGTCTTAGTTTTCAGTTGGCTTTATTTAGTCTGGGTGTGTTGGGTTTGGTTTTGTGTTGTGGGGTTTTTGTTTTTTGGTTTGGGGTTTTTTTTTTGTAGGGGGGCATAAGGGGGGATGTTCCTCCTTTCTTTTTTTACTTTAAAAATACATGTTCTAAATATGGAAGCTAGTAAAGATTTTGGCACTTAACTGTTAGATTATATGGCTAACAGGGCAGTTATAAATATCCAAAAATTGAACTCTGTATTAAAACTTTGACATAGCTCTTCATTGCTTTGAAAAACAAACTACAAAACAGCTATGTAGTACATCCCAGAACTTAAAATATCCTCCTGAAGAGGAAGAAAGTGTTTCTTTCAAGAGAATATTTTAGATAACTTCGTTCAGAATTGAATTTTCACACATGCCTCAGAACTTAAATTGTTATTGTTAGGTTGCCTGTAGCTTAATTAGTGCTAATTGGTTTTGTGATTGGCAGATATCGTAATAAAATATAATTAAACATGTTGGAACACAACTAGTATGCAGCTGGTTCTTATCTGCATTACTTATTCTAGAATACCTTGAACTAATCATGAAATCTTTATTGCTGTTAGTGATATTGGTCAAAAACCTGAAAGTGTTTAGATGTTGGTTTGTTTTCTTTTTTATATTTAAAATACAAATCTCAGATATAATAGTTTCTGGGGAAGAATGCATATAACATAGTGAGGTGTTAAGATTTAGTATAGTTAGCAGTGACTGAAACCCCTCTGGTTTCTTGATTATGGTATCTGGAAGTTGATTTGAGTCTGCCATGACACAGAACCCTGGAGCCTTTGCTGGATCTCCTTGGCTGCTCCTGTGTGTGCATATGTGCAGGTGAAGCACGGAGTTAAACACTGTAAGGGGATTTCTGGTTAACAGTTTTCTGGGGTGTAAGTATTCTTTTGTTCCCTGAGTGTATGTAACTTTGGACATATTTTTACTTAAATTGTACTTTCTGCTTGCAGTTAAAGCTGGAGGTATGAGAGTGTCTAAAAAGCAAGGAAATGGACCCGTTGAGAAAAACGCTAAACCTCCAGGAAAAGAAAAGTCAAGGTACTGCACTGCAGGGTCTGCTCCCCTCTGCCCCATAGTTAAATGGCCTTTGAACACTCTTAGTCTCTGGAAGTTTAATTCTTAAGTTAACTTGTGCAAAATACAGATAAAAGGCAACTTTGAAATAAGTATCAATTTAAAAAAACCCAACAAAATCCAACAAAATAAGTTCAAAACCCAAGGACAGTTTCTTGGAATGAAAGGCAAAGGCTGAGTCTCATCTTCATTGTCATGTGTTACGGAACAGAAATGAAAACAAGCTGTTGCCTACCTATGCCTAATAAAGAAATAGTCAAACAGTTTCCAGTGAAATCAGAATGAATTTTAGGCTGTCCACATTCTGCAGGAAATTAAACCTACGTTGCCCACCCCCAGCAAAGAGTCTCTTATGTTCTGTGTAGGCTGTAGCCCATATTTCAATCTGAAATGTAATTTGGCTTTCTCTGTTTGCTTCTTCATAAGGGTAATCAAGCTGTTTTGCCCCAGAAATGAAGGCATGCTTCTACTTTTGGATAAAGTAGCAGTGATGGGTTGATGTCATCATTAAAACAAGTATTTTCTTGCAGCGTTTTCAAATGCAGACTGAACATTTTTCTAAAATACATGCACATTTCTTAAGTGTCACGTAACAAGAAGTTGACCAATATAGGGATATGAGGGTATAATTTGAATGACTTGTGGTGTTGCTGAAGTTTTGACTGATTGTGGTTTTTTTCTGGAAATAGCAGCTTTTTATTTTCACTTACTGCTAGTTGTCTGGGTGTAATTTTGCTGCTGTCTTTTTCATAGTTGTAGTTACCTGATGGCATAAACAGATCTTGAATAACTTGTATTTATCAGTGTAGTAAACTGTTGATTGCTGAATTGTGATGTCAGTAGGAAATGTCTTGCCTGATCTATAGAATCATTGACTTAACTAAAGCAGTCTCTGCTTTTGCAAGTCACATTTAGAATATCTGGTTTTCATAATGATTTTTCTCTACTCCATTTTAAGCTACAGAGGTGGCAGTGGATGTAATGGTATCACCAGAAGAATGTGCAATCCAAAGTGGTTTCTGTTGTTCAACTCAAATATTTCATGCCCATAGCTTGTTTATTTGTGGAATGCTGGTAACATGGTGGTCTTCATTAGAATATAGAGAAGTTAATGGGGTGATCTTGTGAAAAAAGTTCTTGCTTGACAAGTAGCTGCTGTGAAAGTAAACACTCCCTAAAAGCAGAGGGTGAATTTTTTTCATGAGTCTGGGCTGGAAACAAGAAAATTACAAAGTTGGATTTTGTAGTTCAGGGTATTAGTGCTCAGCTTCAGTGAAGCTACTCCACAGTGTACCAAAAAAAATCCTTTTTGAGATATTTGATGATATTTCATGTACAGATTTTTGAATAAAACAGCCTGTAACACAAATTTTGTGGTGTTTAATTCTGAAAAGCATGCCTTTTCTTTTTATATTATATGGCCTTTAATGTGATTGAAGGCTTTAGCTCCAAGACCTAAATTTCTATTGCAAAATATTTTGTATTAAGTCTGAAAATCAAAGTGACGAGTGTTTCTGTGAGATGGAAATGCTAAATACTTTTTTCTTCTGCTTTACAGTGCTATTGTGAGTTTTTCTAAACCTCAGAACATGGGTGTCTTGGTAGCAGAAGCACTGAGCAAAGTAAGTAAGTTTGGAAGAACAAGTCAGGGGTTCTCCATAAAGCTAAACATTACAGAAAGTGAATTATCCTTAAGCTGCTGTCATCTGGCAGTTGCAGGTTTGTCATCTGCCACTAAATGTTGAAATGATCCGTTTCTGTAGTGGTTGTGTGGCTGGGGTGCTCCATGTCCAAAAAGGACCTGCCCTCGTTGTGCTGGTGGTGCAGACTTGCACCTGTGCTTTGCCAGAGCCCGTTTCACGAGCACCTCGGACTGGCATGGGAATCTGAAGGTCTGGCAGCTAGCATCTCCTTGTTATACACTTGCAGTGTGCAGATTCTGAAGTATCCAAGAGTTCTCATCCCTTGAGCTCAGTAAAACATCAGTTGCATCATTTCAACACGAGCCTTTCATCAACAGATGTGTTCATAGCTTCAGTCTGTAGATCTTGATCTTTGACTGATCTGTTTCTTTTCCCCTTGTCCCCATGTCCTCTGTTCAGGCCTACTATTTCCTTTTCCTGCAGGTTTCCAGAATCTCATACGTGAAGCTTCCTCAGTAGTTTAGAAAGTGATAATTAGATACTGTAATGATGACGATTTTGAATCTGGGAAAAGGAGAATTTGAATCAACTCACTGTTAACTCTGGCATACTGATTATTTGCTGTGCTTTCCTTATCTCAGCAGCTCATTTTATGAACTTCTAAGAAAGGGAAGGAAAAAAAAAAAAGTTCACTGAAGATAGACTAATATCACTTTGAAAACAGAAATATAACTAAATGTACCAAGTCACCATGAGTTTTATGTATTGATCACTTGAAGTTTTTGTGGATTTAAATTTTACTGCTGTTTTTAAACTATATGATGAAGTTTAGGAAGAGAATAACTGAAAAAGTATTCTATCACAACCTTTTTCTCCCTCGTTTAATGTTACAGATGAGCCACAAAATTCATGCAGCAGAATTACAAGTGGCTCACCAAAAGCCACAGCCCACCTTGGAGAAGTTCATACTGCCTAAAAGAATTTACATTATTCAACAGCCACGAAAATGTTAAGATACTCGTTAAAATACTCGTTTACTTAAAAGTGAGTTCCTATTTTATATAGCACTTAGCACACTGTGGTGGAATGCTCAAAAGCTGTGTGCCTTGTATCTTGCTATGTTTCTGTTATTGACAATAAAACATTAGAAGAGTTACTAAATGTACTCAGGATTTATTACAATATCATGGCTTCTGTCTAACCTGGTGTTTCTAGTGAGTAGTAATTGCTCAGTGCCAAAAAGTCTAACAGCTTCACTTACTGTGTGAGTTTTGACTGAAGGAATGGAAACTGTCAACCCTGCTTTTTTTGTTTGGGTTTTCTTTAAGTTTAATGATAACAAAGCTGCAGTGAACATGATACTAAGAAAGCAGGTCATGACTGAAAGGCACAGGGTGTGCTGAATGCATGCCTTGGCTTCTGCTTCGTGATAAGTAATTCAGAAAGTCCTGGGAAAGATTTCCATGCAGTGGAAAGAAATATTTCTTGCTTGCATTCCTTTCTGTAAGGAAATCCAGCTCCTCTTCGGGGATCCAGCAAGCAGGAAGAACTGAGTGGGAACAGTTTGTTTGAACCTATTTGGGGCTGGGGCAGGTGAGTGAAGGAAGTACCTGACTCAGAGCTGAACCCTTTGGACAGGAGGGCAGGTACCAGGGAGGAGCCAAGGTGCAGAGAAGGCCATGATTTGAGTGTGGAGTTAGGGTTGGTAGGATGGGGTATGAGTCTGAGCATGGACTGGTAGCAGTGGGGTCCTGGCGTGTCAAGCCTAATAACGGGGAGGAGCAAGTGGGAATCCCACTCCAGGCAGGTCCCCCAAGCCATGTCCTGCTCACACTGACAGCAGGGATGATAGAGTCCTGCTCTGGCCACAGGATGATACTGTCCTGCTGGGTGGGGAGTCCTCAGAGCTGGCACAGAGGCACACAGAGCCAGGCACACCTATGGTTACAATCTCAGGCCAACAGCAGGTCTTCACTCCGCGGTTTAAGTTGCTGTTGGCTTCCCCTTTCTCCATATCAGTTTCAAGGTGTAGTGTCCCAAGAAGTCATGCCATATATTCAGTGGGCAGTGGGCTCTTGGTGGCCCGGGGGACTGAGCTAGGAGTGTGGCTTTTACTATTACAGTGATGACTTAACAAAGTCAATGGCTGGGGCAAGTTCTTACCACAGAACCAGTCAAGCCTGGATATATAATATCCTGGATTAGAAAAGTGTTATCTTGTTTTCCCACTTTCAAGGACCTAGGCCATCAGTTTTCTGTTTTCTGCATTCCTGTGGCTGTTGCTTCCATTGCTTAACTGCTTTGTTCTTTATCTCGTTATTTGGAACTTTGCTCCTGCTATTCATCAATTCTCTACTTTCAGACTTATGATTCTTCTTATACATATTGTAAGTCTCGCTTTGCAGCCATCATGTGTTTCCTGAAATGAATCACAGGGATGATGAAGTAAGTCAACTGCTTCATGATTTCCCAAATGTGAATATACAGTGCTACAGTTAAGACAAAACTTACTAGTATTAGGAGAACAACAAGTTGCGTCTCTTGTTCCTCTTGGAGAAGTGAGGGATTGCCCATGTGGCCAAGCTAACCATCCTGCACAGGGTTCACTTGGGAATGGTGAGCACATTGGCTTAAGTGCAGAAGTATTAATCTGGCTTACTAATTCCACCTGTTTAAGAAACCAAGATGGATTAAACAGCACTTGTTTCTGATCTGCATTGTTGATCACATGCAGTCCAATTTCAAAAATTTGAGGAGACAAAATTTTCTCATCCTCTTTAATTGGGGCAGATCTAGTTGTTTTGGTTTCAATAATATCTATTTTGAATTTAAATGTTAGTCCCACATTATGGTGGTCCCAAAGGCATACCACAAAACCAGGTTTAACCAGGGTAAAATTGTACCAACAATTCCACCTTTTGACAGCAGAAAATTTGCAATCTTTTGCTCTTGGTTCTGTTGTTCTGTTAGACATAGTAGTCTGTGTGGCTTTCCCATGTGTAGATCCACTGATCATTCTGGAGCCTGTCTGAATTTTTTCTTGGATCATCCCCTCAGGAGAAGAACCCAGCTATTTCTGTCCCACCCCCTCCTTCATGTTCTGAGTACACTTCAGCTCCATGCATAACCAGAGTAGCTAAACTGTACCCTAAAATTCACACTTCATGCAAAAAGTGGTGCTCAAAAAATGTTTATATTGTCAGTGGGTTATCTTTTCGTAGTGTCCTTTCTACATGGCTGTCAGTGTTATCCTGGACAACAGCAGCAACATAGTTTATGGATATTGAAGTTAGGTATGGGGTTTGGCAAACAGCTAGTTGTGGTTTTGTATCCCGTGTAGCACACTTCCACTCCCCTGGCTGGCTCTGTGGCAGGGAATATCGATAGGAATGTCAGTGATCAGACAGGGCTTGAGTTAGAGCTGTCCATGTGTCAAATGATTATTCATGCTTTCAAGGCCAAAAATAGCACAGTGCATCTAACATACCAATGGCTGATACATGCTTCCTACAGAAAGAATATTAGTAAAATCTTCAGAATTCTAACTTTTGTCCTTTTTGTTTCTGAAGAAAACCAATAGGCAGTGCAAAGTTGTGGGACCTGATTCTCGGGGGCTCTGTGACCATTACTTTCCATGAAGTTGAATGTTATTTAACTGTTCAAAGCAGTACTTTCAGGGAGGGATGATGTGCTTGGTGCAGAAGGGAGCTATAGGAGATCCCCTTTGTGGCATAAATCAGGCAGCTATACAGTCATTGCTGTGGATGGGACAGCTCTGCTAAAAGGTCCTGGCAGGGACCTGCAGGGAGGTGTGGGAGTGCCCAACGGGCTGGCACAAGGCAGGCTTCGATGGACAGGATCTTCCAGGTACTGCCTGGGGAAAACTTTCAGGGGTAAAAAGAGGCCCTAACAAGAATTTGGGAGGTCTAGTTTTGATAAACTCAGTACCATGGGTTTACTAAATGAAAAGCAGGTGCAAGCTCCTCTTCTGCTGTAGGATGGATCTTGTGGAGCAGGAAATCCTGGCAAGCGATCTGTTCCATATCCTACTCTCTCAGGTGGTGTCCCCTGTGGGGGCATTACAAGAAGTGTTTTGTACTTGCCTTTTGTGTCAGTAGCACTTACTGGTCTTTGGAGGGATTCTGGAAGATTTGTATAGAGAACTGTTCTGCTTAAATATACTTTAGGAACATTCTTAAATATATTTTATAATTAAGAACTTCATATAATTAAGAGCACTTCCTTTTCAACAAAAGCACTCTTTTCTTCAACTGTTGTATTTTGACAGGTGCACTGTCAGGTGTGTGATTTTCTGATTCATTTACCTCTTTATTAAGGTATCCTGCTTATAGTAGTATGCTTAATAACAAGAGCTAAGCGGGAAACAAAAACTGTATCTTGAACTTCTAAATAGTAGACAACTTAATTTTCTTCATTTTTCATCCTGTTTGTGCCTTCCATTCTGTGTCATTTCAGTTTGTGTTTGCCCCATCACTGATGATCCTGTGATGAATCTGTTGTGCTTTCTGTTGTAAGGAGTTTTGTTTTATTTAGTTCAAGCTTAATACTTTGCTTTCATTATTTAAATATGAATGCCACTAAGTTCAGAACATAAGGAACACAACCAGTAGGTTTGCTGGAAGACTCGAGCCCCTGCAGGAAGCCTGTTTTCAGGCTTCTCAAGGAGTGTTCCCAACAATGGAGGCATTACATGAGGACATGCTTTCAGGAAAGTATTTCTGCTGCTGATCTTCATGTCACCATGTTGGAGGGCACAGTGTTGGTTAATATGCAGTTGCTTTTATCTGTAGCACTCAAAACACCTTACAGAGATGGGAATGACTGAAGCCAAGTGACAAGGAAAGCAGTGGAAACACATTTCAGTGCATGTTGGTTGGTTCATGTCTTGGTCAGGTTGGTAATGTCACATGTGCTGTTTGATGACCTGAGACACACATGTCCTGTTGGGCTTCTCTGCAGAGAGGAGTTCCCTCCGGGGCAAGGAAGAGTCTCTGCCCTTAAGCACTTGCCACTCCCAGGTTGGGTGGTGCTTGAAAGAGCTGCTTGGGAATTTGGGAGTGTGCACCTTGTCACTGATCTGGCAGGAGCTGCTCAGTGCACAGACTGAGGCCAGAACTGAGAGGATGTGATTTCTGACTCTTGTGTGAAACTGCAGCAGATGAAACCGCAAAGAAATTACACATGCCAAGTTTGGGGAGTTGCAATATGAAAGAGAACTATAGCACAACACTTAATTTTAATAAACAAATATTAGCTGCTGTTTAAAGCCTCTATCCTTTTCAGGACGTACTTGTTCAGCCTGTTTCTAAGTCGTATGCACAGATTTGCAAATCATTTCAAGCACAGTAACTCCTGCCTGGCATACAAGCCCCCAGAGTTCTGGTGAGTGGTGCATACATAAGCTCAGTCATTTCCTGAGCTCACCCTTGGGTCCAGCAGTAAAGAAGTATATTTCCACAATGTAAAAAAATAAAATAGTTCATTGGTCTGATAAGTGTCATCTACAATGCTCGTATTTTTATTGTTCCTGTGGTGCACAACTCCCAGACCAGGTTCCCAGGAAAGCACCTCTTTGTTTGGAAAGCCTCGCTGTTGTTGATGACCCTGTTCCCACATACTGCCATTCTTCCTGTTCCAGCACCACCTCTCTGCTCTCCCCTCCTCAGTCTGCACAGGACAGGCATTTGGAGCCGGTCAGGTGGTTGGAAGAATGTACACTTCATGCTTTTGGATAACTAGTGAGTTACATCCTTTTGAAGAGATAGCTGTCCTGGGATTCTGTGCAGATACTGGTATTCCTTTCTTTTTTTTCTCCTTCAGGCCTATAGCACTGTCTGACACTTTCTTGTCCTCCCCACTGTCAGCTGAGGAGCTACTGCTCTGCCAGCACTCTGCAGAACACACTGTTGAGTCAGGCATGTACTCTTAACTGTTCTCAGTCGTGCTCAGCTCCTGTAAACATTAAAGGCACTTCGATGTCCCTGGTGAAACCAGGCCTAGCTTTATTCAGCAAAACTGTGCAGAGAACAATGATTCAACGTAATAGCATGTTTATTGTTCTTGTCATACCTGGCCACAGATTCTACTTCTGGCCGTTATGCCACTCTTGCTCTACTTTAATGAAAAGCTTCTAGAGAATTTTATTAACAGAAATTTCAGCCTGGCACTTCATTTATAACAGGCTACCAATGTTTAATTTATCCTGAATCAAACAGAAGGACTATTACAGCTCTGAAGTTTGAGTGTTGCTGGGTCTCCAGCTAACAGCAACTCTTCAACTCTCCAGTCATTTGCTAATGCAATTTTACAGAGGTTTGACTTGTATCAACAGTAGCTTAAGCAGTTTCAAAGGTTCTTTACTCTGTGTGTGCTGGATTTGCCACAAGAGGTTGCTGTATGCCTACAGCTCATTGCAGCTCTGCCAGCTGAGCAGAAGTAACAGCTGTTTTCTGCCAAGGAGGTGTATTTTGATCTGCTGGATTTGACCTGTGGTTTCTTGGATTTCAAGCAGGAGCTACATGAAGTGCATGAAAATTTCGACCCTACATTTTTCACTAAATTGTATTACTTCTTGTTGTGTTCTGTAACCAAGAGTAACTTTTTATATACTGTCTGTTATGTTCCTTAAAAGATTCCCTGTGGCTGAAAGTGAAACAGGATGTAGGATGAATAGGAATTTTCTGATCAGTAGTCCTTATCAATATTTCAAATGTCAGTGTCTCCTTAGGAGTTCAGAGATGTGCCCATGCTGCAGATTACCTGTAGAAGCAAGGCTGGAATCCAAATTCTGCTTGTTCTGAAGGTACAAGAGCTGGTTTTGGTGTCATGTAGAGTCTTAATTACCTGCCAGCATTATTGGGAGGTGCAATACACTATTCAGCTTCTCCTACAGCTTCCTCTCGCTCTGTTCCTGTGACTGTAGACTACTGGCACAACTCCATGTTTGAAGGGATGTGTTCCAGGTTTGTTCCTCCTGCTGTAGGATGCAGTTGGCTGTCTCTTGAGCAGTGCCTGTACATCTGGTCATGGATCACTACACCTGCACAGATTGAATAACATTTCTTGTCTATCCCAGACAGTTTATTCCCCATCTCTTGCTGTTTCTCTGATTCACTAGAGCAACAGAAAAGACACGATTTCCCATACAGCCTCCAAAAAATAATGCAAAAGTCAAACAAGGAAGTAATGCTTGTCTGCTGATGAAATAGAAAACTTGCTGGGCAACTTAGATCTACTTTTGCAATACTTTACCTCTGACTTAAAATTGCTTTAGCCTTGTGTGTTCATTGTCAGTCCAGGTTCTCTCATGAGGTAGGATGTACTGCTTCCCTTTTCCTTTGTTTTGTAAACAACATCTGATTTTGTGTAATGAAGCTGTGTGGATTCTGGCTAAAAAGTAATACTTGAATAGAAAATCATTCAGGTGTAAGTATGTATTTGCAGAATGAGTCCCTCCCCCTTCACTTTATAACAGCAGTTCCTGTGGTCAGTGACTAGGCTCATTTGCCATCCTCCCTTCCTGTGCCTCCAGGAGTGTGTCCCCCTGGCAGCACACAGGGAAGCAGACTCTGCTAATGCCAGGGTTTCTGAGCTGCTGGTGCAAGACAGACCTGACATCTAGGACCCTTTCAGGCCATTTTTTTAAAGAGTACATAATGGAAGGAATTGGGAATAGGTGGACAGCATGGAAGCAAAGTATCAGGAAGAACAACTGAAAATGAGTAGGAAAACAGTAGACAGAAAAGAGCATGGGGAAGCACAAATTAATGGAAGCAACTGTAATGTAGTAGTATTTGGAATATTCTAGTTGATGTCACGGATTATTATTTTTTAGTATTTATCCTATTAACACTTCTGGAAGCAGCATCCATACCTGTGGGAGCTGTTTGCAAACAAGTATGGTAATAGACTCAGCATTGTAAGCACACTTAGTTCTTCTGTGCTATCAGTGCAACGGCTGAGGCTCTGCACACCATCAGCTGTGAACAGCAACTGCCAGACCTCAGCCGCTGCATGGAGCAATCCTGAAGTACTGTGATGTAGGTGTTGATTGAAACTCTTTAGCTTCACTCTTGTTTTGCCCTGCAGAGCTGTGACCAGCTCCACAGAGGAAACAGGCTGAGCTGAATCCCTGTGTGCACACCTGCTGGGTGCTGTCACAGGCTGAGGTGTCAAGGAGCTGCAGCCTGAAGAGACATTATGTACTTTAACAGACCAAAAACCTGTATCAGAAACGTAGACCTTCTTAGACACTGCAAATCTGACGGTCACAAAGCTCTTGAATATAAGGTGGTGTTGATTCTACTGCCTTAAAAATCAGTAAATGAATAATTTGCTAGAAAATTCTCGTGTTGCATGAGAATGAATCTGATAGGATAAAAGCAGCTGCATTGAAAGGAAGCCTCTAAAATTTACAAAATTACCTTCTTTGAAGGAGCCCTCCAAACCCAAGAATTGGAATAGTTAGTTAAGATGAGAAACCTGAACTAAGATAAACAACACTGAAGCTGAGCCAAAAAAGGGAGCAGTCTGATTTCTAATTTTTCTATCCCCCAGCATTACAGGGAACACTGCTGCCATTATATTTGTGTGGTGTGATTCCTGTTTAAAAAAAAAAAAAAAAGGCTGCTAGAAGCTTGCATGGTAAGTGTGAAGCTGAGTATAGCCATAACCTTTGTGAGAAGAAAGAAGAAGGAAGAGCTGAAGAATTTCAGTGGCTAGGAATGGATAAATCATGTGAACGGATGAGTGGAAGGAGCAGAGGGCAGGAAAAGTAGAACAACAGCTGTGGCTTACATTCTTCCCAAAAGGAAGCTACTGATGAGAGCAAAACTCTTTATTTTCTGGTATCAAAAGCATTGCTCTACTAAGAGAAATAGGGAAGCACTAAAATCAAGCCCTAGTTAAAAATACTTCAATTCTCAGCTTTCCTGTGAAACAGCAGGACCCAAATCTAGTTGACTATAAATACTATTTCAAAACTTCTGGGCTCATACCTAGAGGAAGAGAGAGCCAGCACTGGGCCTGATCCCACAACATGAATCATAGCTCAGTTTCTTGTCTCAGGTTTCAGAGACAGACAAAATCATAAAAGGCTGCTAGAACTAAGACATTTCCTCAGGGAGAGAGAAAATTCCTTTCTTTCCAGACCAGGCCTCATCACACCGGCAAAATGAGGGAAGGGAATGTGGTTAAGAGGATTCTCCATCGGAGGAAAGCCACTGTGTGCTGCTGGCTGAGGTGCACACAGCAACCTCCCCTTGTTTTGGGACCAGCCTTCAGCTGCAGAGCTGCTGAAAGGGGCAGCGAAAGAAGTGTAAGATCACTAATGGCCCGGCTGTTGTCACCCTGAGAGCTTTGTCTCCTGTTCCTCTGCTCTGACACCAAACAAGGCAGCCACAGCCAGTGTTTTCCACGGACTGTGCTGCCTGTGTGTCAGCCTGCCACTTTTTTTGAACATACACATGGATTCTCTTTTGTGCCCCTTACAGACACATTGGAAGACACTCTGTGAAATAGGGTAGAAAATGTTTTAGAGTACGCTGGTACTGTAGTAATTATTTTGCAGTTAAATTCAGATTTGGTTTTTCATTATGAATTACATATGAAAATGATAGTTTGCATGGCTAATCCTTACTATTATTTATAAATGTATTTTGGATTGTCTCTGCATTTTCATTTTTGGGTGTAAGGAGAATTCATTTTTGTGTTTAATCATGTGAAATTATATTGTAGAGATTGCGTGTAGTGAAGCTGAGGGCTTTGGCCTCTGTGTAGGGAAGAGCTGGAGTATCTGACACTTGAGGTGGGAGAGATGAACACATCAGAGGAGTGTGCTGATATTGTTGATTGTTGTGCTTATAATGATGCTATGCAAACCACCACTGCTAAACCTATGTGTTGATACGTAAAAACACCTGGCTCTTCAGTGCCACCCCCACTGCTGTGATATGGTTATCTGCATGTGACACCTCCAGTCACAGGTAGTGCTCTTTGATGGCTACTTCTGTACAGCTCTTTGTGGTTACCATGGGTGCCCCACAGTAAAATACCAGTACCTTGTTTTCTTTCTCATAAGCTGCCTTCTGAGCTGTCTCTTTGAGGAACTAAATATTTTAACACTCTTGCTGCCTGGCATCACGTTCAGCCTTCAGATCAGTTTTGTGGTTCTCTTCTGCACCCTTTCATTTTTCAGTATCTTGGAAAATACGGGCAGATAGACTGGGAACCGTGTTCACTGCTGTATTCAGAGGTAATGCCACCTCAGCACGTGTGTGAGGTGTCCGGGCGGCGCAGCCGGGCGGAGCTCACGGTGTGGGGTGTCCGAGCACACACGGCCCGCGGGCCCGGCCGGCTCTGCGCCGCTCTGGGGCCGCTGTTTGCGGGGCGGCCCCCGGCGGGGCTCCGGGGCCGGGCGGGCCCTGCCCT
>VZRE01013293.1:169855-248183 GCA_013396775.1 Cephalopterus ornatus
GGGGCCCGGCGGTCGGCACGGCCGCGATTTCCGCCTCCCCGCCCGCGCTGCCGCGCTCCGGGCTCCGGGGCGGCTTGCATGCTTTCGGGAGTAGAGGTTCGGGGGAAACGAAGAAGAATGCTGCTTTCGGGAAAACTTGGTTCCTTGGTGAGCGGTGGTGGGTTTTGGTGGTAGAAGGTGAGGAAGAGCCCGCTGAGAGCAGGGCACACGCCGCGGGCAGGGCCTGGGGGTGCGGGCGTGCGGGACCTGTGCGGGTCTGTGGGGGACGGGCCGGTTTCGGCGGCTGAAACGCAAGGTCTTGCCCTCGGTGTCGTCAGTGTTCCTGCTGTGATCTCAAGAATAAAATGATAACTTGATTAGGTTTTAATATGAGGAGTTACTGATAATATATAGTAATGGGGTATTTTTAAACATACTTCCAAAAGCTTTCTGATTTCTCAAGTGCTTGTTTGCCATAGCCTCATGATGTGTGTTTGTTGGATAGCGAACTGGGTCCTAAATTACTGTTTTCAGAAGTAGAACGCGACTGGAGACCTCCCTCTGCGCAGACGAGCCTCGGGGGAAGAAGGGGCTGAGCTGTGCACTGGTGACAGCGATGGGTCCCCTGCCCCAGCTCTGCCCGTGCCCCCGCCTGGGCTTGGCGGTAGCGGCACTCCCTGCTCTGCCTCACATGCTGCTTTCTGAGGAAGCCAACAGCTGGGGATGTGGGAGGTTTGCTTTGGGCCTCTGTGACTGCTGCGTGGAAAAACAGTTTGCAAGAGGTTCGCTGGTTTAGACTATGTTAGGTGTTTTACTTATCCAGGCTACTACAGAGTTTTTCAGTACCTGCAGAAGTCTTATTTTAGCTCGTGTTTTTGGTAGCTGTTGCTTAAAAATAGCCTTATACTTATACAATTGAAAATATTAGGAAATAAGAGAAATAAATACGATACCTTAGATCCTAGAAAACTTCCTGACACTGTAGTTTGATATACAGTAGCCAAAAATGGACCTTTCCCATTTGTTCTGACCTGCTGATTAAGCGCTGGAGAAAATAGTATTATGTTATTATGTAATGATAGTGAGCAAGGTAAGCACAAACCGAGTTTCTCTTTGCCACTGCTAGAGTGGTGTATTTAGAGCTTCATCCACATGGATGCTCTAAAGTGCTGCTTGCCTTGCTTTCTCAGTGGAGCTAACCATTGGAATGCCCAAATGGGGGGATGAATTATGTCGACTTTAGAGCCAAAACATATTTGGTTCATGGCCAAAGTCACTCAGCTTCCCATAAGAGTCTGTAGGAAAAAGACATTTTGTGTGTCTAACCACAGTCCTGAAGTTGATGCCATGGCAACTTTGTGATCTTGGTGTATACGTCTGCAGGCAGCTAAGCAGCCTTAGCAGAGGTGTTCTGTTTTTCTTTAGCTGAACTTGTTACTCTTGTCAAGGTTAAACCTTTCTTTGAAGATGAAAGATTATTCAGCAAATCGTTAAATCCCTTCTGTGTATAAGAACATTAGCCTGATCTGTTGTTATTTGTAATGACATCCATAAACTTCTATAAATTGAAATTTATGGTTTTAAAATTAAGTTTTATCGGTAGAGATGCTGTTTTGACTAAAAGGTGGTATTTCATGCTTTATCGGAAGCTAGATCTTTATGTTTTCCAGAAAAACAGAACAAGGTCAGCTTTGGGTTTTGTGTGTGGGTAAGGTTGGAGAAAACTGGGTTAGTTCATGTCTTTTGGTTTGCTTTCAGCTCCTAAGACTTGACATCAAAGTTGGAGAGTTTATTTATTGCAAAGCTGTGACGATGGAAAAAAAAAAACAAAACAGCATATTGCCTAACAAATGTGTAAGGTCTTATTTTTTAACAATATATTTGTATATAGGAAGCACCAGTGTTAGAAAACTGACTTCTGAGTATTGAAGGCATAGTGTAACACCAGAAGCAGTTGCTGGAACAGCCCATGATCCTCACTGCATTTGGTTTTGTGTTTAGTTTGAAAAGTGCCTTGTTTAAAAAAAAAAAGTTTTCTTTGGTAGAGCCTTAAACTCTCTGATCTTGTCCTGCAGGGAAGAAAATAAAGGCATCAGTTGTTCATTAAGGCACAATATTTATTGTGTGGCCTAATATTAGTGTGTCTGCTTCCTCTGCTGTCTCTTACTACCTTCTTTTAAAATCCTTTATTTTTAGCATGACTGATTTAATCCTTCAGTATTCTTGTACTTAGAAAGTTCTGTAAGGCTATTTCAGCAGGCTTACCTGATTAGATTATTTGTCTAAGTGTAAAACTCCCAGAGCACCCAAGATGCTCTCTCTGCTGCTTTTGGGCTCTCCACATACCTGTCAGAGTCTCGTGCAGTGTCTGTTTCCTGGTCACTGGGATAAAAGAGAGTCTGAACCGGAGCACAGGTTTTCTGCCACTTGGTTTTGTGCTTCAGTCAACCAGAGTGTTTTTGGTCTGTTTTCATAGCTGAAATGTTCTCTTGCTACTAATTTTTAAAAGTCCTGTTTCTCTTGCCAGAATTCTCAGGAATTCTCCCCTCACCCAGAGGAGGCTTGCTAAGATACAGGCTTAATCTGTAAAGGTAATTTGGCACTAGAATACTCAGCTCTGCACTGTCTTTTCTTCAGTGCTCGGCCTCCTTGTGTGGTGTCCAGAGATGCTCCTGTGCCTGAGGGGTGTTCATGAGAGTCTGGAAGCAGAGGGCCAGGAAACAAACGGTGCCTGGGAGAGTTATTTCTCCACTGCGTGACAGGGAGCAGTTGCTGGGAAATGGGGTTGGTTTCCTGAGGTAGTGCCATCACCAGTCTGGTATTTCATGTATTTTCTCCTCTGCAGTACTGATTTCTGCCGCGGGTGCTGGTGTGAAGGCAGGCCGAGCGGCTGTGTGCATCAGCCGGCGTGGCCCCCCACACGTGCCTGGGTGGTGTGGTGTCCGTGGTGTTGGTAGGGAGAGGTTTGCCATCAGCCTCACGGCTGTGCCGTGCCTCAGCTGTGCCGTGCCTCAGCCCAGGAATCTCACTGGGCCGCACACAGGGCTCAGTTCAGTGCTGCTAGTGGCTTTGCACAGCCAAACGTCTGTGCTCAAATCCAGAGCTGTTCTTAGCATCTTGATGCTGTTGAAGTTGGTGGCAATGCTCAGTGAATTATTGCCCATTTGACCTTTGTAAATACTCTGTGTTAGCTGGTGAAGGGGTTAGGCTTTGACAGTGTCTGTGAGGTGGCTGACTTGGTGAGGCACTTGTTGTGAAGCACTTCTCAGGCACTTCTGCAGCCCAAATGGCCAAAATAATTTTGGGAATAGGGCTGATCTTGAAGTCCAGTTCTTCCTTGTGAGCCTTGGGGAATTCAGCTGTATCTAGATGTGTATGAAATCGGAAAGCTGCATGCAACTTAGAGTTCTAGTAATCTTCAATATTGTAACTATATACAAAGCTACAGATCTGTATTTTGAATTTCTCTGGGTGTTTTTTATCACCTGGCTTTAATTCATGGTGATGCTTTAAAGTTAGAACTTGTGAATTATCAATAAATGCTGATTTCCTCCATGTTTTAGATTTCTGTAATAAGGGGTGGCGTTAAAAAGAGAACAAAACTCCACAGCCTACGTTAGAATTGTTCACAGTCTTATTTTGCTCTGCAGCAGAATTTCCCCCGATTAGTGATCCAAGTGTTACTCAAATTTAACACCTTTATATTTTTAAGAAAAGATGCATCGTGTCCTAGCCGTGGCGGTGCAGGGTGGCAGTGCTGGGTGACAGGGTGGCGGTGCAGGGTGCCAGGGTTGGTAGGGTGACAGGGTGGTGGTGCAGGGTGGCGGTGCGGGGTGACAGGGTGGCGGTGCAGGGTGAGAGGGTGGCACTGCAGGGTTGCGGTGGTGCCTGTCCCACCTGGCACGGAGGTGTTGGAGGTGTTGGGGCTGTGCGGGTGGTGCAGGGACACCACGAGGGCAGCTCTGGGTGAGTCCTGGGGCAGCAGTGGGGTGTGGATGGGAGGGCTCAGTGCTGTGGGCTGAACGCTGGACCTCCTCCACTGCGAGCTGTTTCTTACCCTGCTACCTGCATATGCCCCTGTGTAGCTCAGACAAATCTGTAATTAAAATCTTCAGGAATTAGCACGTTTGCAGCAAAGAGTGCAGGATTTGTGCAGAGCCCTTTTGGCTTAGTGCAGCCTGGTGCTGTGGGGAGGGCTCCTTCCGACGGCCAGGCACCTGTGGCTGTACTGGGACCTCTGCCTGCCCTGGGTATCACTGGGTGTCGCACACCCCACGGAATTAGTGGGACCTGCTGTCCCCTGTGCCTCGCAGCACATCAAGTGCAGGTTCAGAAATGTGTGGGGTGAGAGGATGAGGGGTGGCTGCTTGTTTGTTGCATATTTCATAAATTTGATAATTAACAACTTTCAAACTAAAGTGCCTGTAAAATGTTTGCTGCATTGCACTGAAGCTGTGTATATGGTGTGGGTTGGTTTTTTGTGCTGTTTCTGTTTGTTAGTGGGGTTTTTTTGGTTTATTGTTTTTTTGTTTCGACTTTTTTTTTTTTTTAAGACTGGATCTTTGTCTTAGTTAAATTTAGCTCCAGCAAGAGAGAAGCTGGAACTTGTTAGCACACAGGAAACGCCCCGACAGGAGGTTTTTGATGTGTGTGTTTGTGTGAATGTGAGCTCTGCAGATCCAAGCTGGAGTCAGGCCTGGGGAGCTCTGGGTTGGTCACAAAATCTGAGTAGTATACAGATTGTGCTTTTCTCCTTTCAGTCACTTACGGTGAAACTTATCCATTTCTTCCTTAGCAGATGTCCTTTCTATATTTCTGACCATACTTTAACAAGTAAGTATTTGAACAATATCAACTAAGAGTAAATTGCAAAATACAGCCTTTGCTTTTTGAAACTTAAATGAGATGGAAGTTGATAGAGAGTTTAATGTGTGGGTTGGGTTTGATTAGGGCTTGTTTTTCTTCTTTTTTCTGTGTTGTGTGTGGGTTTTTGTTGTTTTTGAACAAGAAGGACAAAACACAAAATACTTTTAATGTGAGTTTTGGATGGAGACCGTTTCTGTCTTTTACACCAGAAATGCATTTGAGTTGAGTTGACCATTTAGTTAATACGCTTCAAGGTCTGTTTTACACTGGGCTAAATTCCCACTGAGATCACAAAGGGATTTTTTTGTGTTAGTAAGGACCAAGTTCCTGGATTTTTCTACAAAATTTGCCAGCAATTGAAAGTTTGAAGAAAAGAGAAATATTACTACCACAAAGCGTAGACCTGGTAAAGTAAAATTATCAGCACTCCCCAACTACTGATACAGAATATTTATGTTCGTGCAAGAATTACTTGTCGCATTGTCTCTTGAACTTTGAAAACACATCAGGGGTAAACTTTGCTTTACCCTCGGATAAATTGTGCTTGGCAAAGGTAGGATGGAGTATAGGAATATCGTGCCTCCTAGCATCATGCACAGTTTCAGAATTCATTGGTGTATTCCAGACTCTGGGAATACAGAGCTAGTGTGTATGTTTTTGTTGATTCTCTGTCTAAGCCATTCTTTGTGCCACTGTGGCACCACCAGATGTTTTCTGTGAGTTTGCAGTAAGTCACCAGTGATTGACAGAGCACTTTATAAATGCTTTACACTCATTCGGAGGAACCAGGCATGCTTTGAAAGTGTGAGGAGAAAAGAACAAATTAATGTTGGGTTTTTTCTGACTAAAAATGCTGCACTTTGTCCTTAAAAGACAATAAGGAAAGGAGGACATTAAGTGATTTTACTGTGCTGGAGTTCAAAGCTGTGTAAAAGTCTGCACCAGAGGAATATGCAGAATGGTTTGATAGAAAGGACTTGTTCCTCTCCTCGCTTTTTGCCCCCCATGCCTGTGCAGAGAGGGTTCCCCCAAGGCTCTGGCACCCTCCGTGCAGTGTCTCCCGCCAGAGCTGCTTTGGGTCTCACTGGGGACCAGGCCTTCCAGGGAAAGCTCCTTTTGTCGGCAGTGTTCCATGCATCTGCCTACCTGGCACCTGAGGAATCTCACACTGTCCCTCAATCTGGGAGAAACAAGATTATTTTCTTCCTATTTTCATCATGTCTCCTAATAGGAAAAACAGATACTTTCCTTCTTAGTGAACCTTGCTTGAGCCTCCTTTCTTCACTTCTCAGCCTTCCCCAGGTGAAAAATTTAACTTTGTTTCTTTACAGTTTTTCTTCTGTTCGCAGGATTTTGAGCTGAGTGAGTTCTTGTTGGTGTTGCATCTCTTCCCAAATCAGTGAACTCAACTCATTTGATGTACAGTGGGCTTGCAGAGCAGCCCCGGGACAGGTTAAGGGGAGGCAGATACACTGTCTTGGCAAACTCATAAAGATTTGCACAGACCTAAGATTTTAATGAATAATTACTTTTTTTTGAAGGATAAAGGTTTGTATTCCACTACTAGTTAAATTCTGATTGTGAGGATTTAAATTTAATTTTTTTTTGGACTCTTGCCTCTGGCAGGAATACTTCCTGGCATCTGAGTTAGAGGCTTTACTGGTGTTTGGCTGTTTAATTACCGAAAACAACAGGACAACTGTAAAATTTTAATAAATATGGGCTTGCCAGGTATTTCATATTTTTGGTAAAAGCATGTAGGATCTTGTCTACACCAGGGAATTATTGCAGGATGGGGCAGGGTGTGAATGTGAAGCACTTTTCCCCATGCATAGACAAGTCTTTAATTTTTCTTCAAGAGCAAACTCTGGGATGTTCCATGTATTCCATGTTTTTGTCCCTGGTTTGAGCTCTGCGGTGGACTTGTCACTGACAAGGAATTACACCTAAAGCATATGTCTGGTTTGTGTGAATAATGTCACTGGTTTTGGGGTTTGTGTGTGTACAGAAACCACGTGTGCCAGGCTGGGGCCGAGGGAGGCCTGGTGTGTGAGCCCCCTGGGACAGCGGCTGCCTGTCAGGAATGTGCAGACAGCTCGTTTTGGTGCTGTAACAAGGCCTCTTGATGCCACTACAGTGTACCTCAAAATGAGAAGTGCTTCAAGGGAAAAGGAGTTGGAACAACATGGATGTTAGCATTTCCTTACAGTTTACGCTACAGAAGAATGCCTGAGTCTTGTCCATAAAACAACACAATCAGGCAATTAAAAACAGAAGGTGTACATTTCACACGAGACAGAAAAATGCAGCATCTCAGGATTTGAAGTGGGAAGCAGGGAGAGTGCTATTTCTGTTTTGCCACATTCCAATGGGTGAAATTTCAGGAAATAGCTGAGCCAGTGTAACAGTTTGTTGTGATTCAGAGGAGCGGTTTTCCTTTGCTCTGTACCTGCTGTGAGACCCTGCTCTTTCCCTGTGTCACCTCTGCTCCTCTGGCTCTGCAGTGCAGGTCAGTGAGCACAGGGAGGATGAATTGTGGCTGGCACAAGGCAGCAGGAGCTGCAGGAGCAGGCTGACCCCGCTACCGTCGTGTAAAGGCTGCACCAGTATGATCTTGAGCAAACCGGGCTTTGCTCCTGAGTGAAATGGAAATAAGGTTGTTAGCCGCCCTGCAGGCTGTGGGGAGCTGGCATATGTTGTGAGATGCTCTGAGGTTGAAGAGCAGTATATATAAATACCCAGCATACCTCCTGGATTATGTAACTCAAGTGTCTGGTCTCTAGGCATCCTCAAAAATGTTAATGTTTAATTCCAAAGTTTGCTCATTTATTTTATCCACAAAGATTATACTGCTTTATACCCTTCTTTTTGTGTCTGTGTAGCCGTGCTAATGTGCCCCGGACGGTCTGGTATGTTTGAGCCTTGTGTTCCTTGTGTTCCTGCTCATTCCCACGTTTTAGGTAGGGTGCTTTTTCAATGTTGTATTTTGCTCCCTTTTTTTTTTCTTGTGGGGGTGGTGTGGCAAGGGGCACTGTCACAGTATATTAGCTCTATCTTATCCCAAACCAGCAGGGCATGTGTTTGTTAACAGATCTAACAGATCCATTTAGACAGCTGCATTCTCTGAAGGAAATAACTCTTCTTTGTATCTTTGATACAGGTTTCCAGCATTTTCTTGTGTGACTTGCCCTGCTTGGGCAGGGAGCTGGAACAGATGACCTCCAGAGGTCCTTTCCAACCTCAGCCGTTCCATGACTCTGCTCTAATCAAAGAAGTCCTAATGAGTGTTTCCTCTCTGTCACTGTGGGCACCTCAAGCTGCTGTTGCACGCAGACCACTCTACCTCTAGTAACTAAGGCTAAAGATAGTAGTCCTAATGAAGAAAACATCATCATCAATTGGACACTAGAGGAGTATATTTTAAAAGTCGCATTAAAACATGCAAAAGTGCTCACTTAGTGATAGATGTGTTCATCTCTATTTTTAGGCCTTTGAAGCAGGAAGTAGGTAACATGTCCTTTGTGTACAGATTTTGGATGGAGCTCCGCATTTGATTCCTCGCAAAAGTCACTGACTGTGATTCCCAGCCATTTCAAATCAGGTATTTCGTGATGAGGGATTATAGAAAGCATACTGTCCCAGAATTTCCAAAGGTAGCAGGGAAAAAAATCGACCAGAACACACACCTGTATTTGGCGTCAGTGTTTAAAATAGAGACCTGTGGTGGTAGGAGAAAACTCTCCTCCTGTTAGAGGGAAACTCCTAATAGGAGGAGAGGGACCATTTTTGCTTTTTCGAAAGTGAGGAAAATTCCATGGAAAATAGAGAATAAAGTCCTGAGAATATCTTATAAGAAGAATTTAGGAGATCTGGAACTAGATATTGTAAGGAACTAAAACAGAAAGAAAGCTTTTAGTTTGATCAGCACTGTGTTACTATCATTCAAGGATATTGTGTGCATTAGTGTGATCTTTCTTTAAAAAAGGAAATCTCAGGCATATTAGATTTGCTAGAAACCTGGAAAGTAGCTGTGGTAATGCAAAAGTCACCTCTTCTGTGTTCTGGACAAAACAGTGACAGGATTTTGCCTGGTACCCTTTCCTGTTGTTGCATAGAGGAATTGTGTAAGGAAAATCATCCGTGAACTTTTTTTTTTCTGTGGATGAAGGAGCTGATGGTAGAAGCCTTCCCTTCTAGGCATGTATTTTCATATTATGTCCTGCAGTATTTTTCTTGAGCTCCATGCACCTACTAATCAAATACTGCCAGGTTTCGCTAGTGCCTTGGCTTAGTATCAAATGATTTAATTTAGCATTTAGAGGGAATTTGTTTTCCTTTTGTGAAAGGATTGTCAGTTTGTCTTGTCTTTGGAATTCAGTGGTTTTTTCCCTGTAAAATGGGGTACCACTGTCAGATTAGATACAGTTGATGCAGCAAGTGTCATTTTCAGTGTACAAAATCCATCCCCTTTGACTGGCAGTGTGACTGAAGACACTCATTCTGCCACTTTATGTGTAGTCTGGTGGTAAAATCTCATTTTGAGGTACAGCAAAGTTTCTTTAAACCTGGAGCTGCCTTGTGGGTTTTTCCTCTTTATTCCTCTTTGGTTTGCTGGTTAGTTATGTGTAACTTGGCAGACAGAATAAACAGATGTGGAAATTAAGGTGTTCTTTGGGCCACATGCTGCCTTACTATGTGCAGAAGAGGCCTGTGGTGCTGGAAGTCACATTGGAAGTCACGTTTTTTTGGATATTGCCCAGAGTACTGTTTCAGAGCTGCGTTAGCTTATCTCTGTACTCCACTGAAATGCTCGAGATGTTACTCATTTTGGTCAGGTCTGATTTTCAAAAAGATAGTATGTGAGTTTTGGGGATTTTATGTGTGGTGGTTTTTTTTGTTTTTGGTTTGTTGTGTTTTGTTTGGGTTTTTTTTATGTGAAGGCTGATAAGAGCTTCATTGGTATTTGGACTGAAAAGGAAGAAAAGTGTCTGCTCTGCAAGATCCGAATTACAAATACACATCTGAAAACAAGACTGCATGCAGGCAGATAACTAGATAGGTTTATGTAGGATTTTTTTATATGTAAGCTTTGTTGACTGCCGTATTTTTAGCAAGTTGAAAGTGAAACTTAAAAACTTTGTCCCCCTTGCTATTGGTTTAGCCTGTTTCCTTCTGATAAAGTATTTCATGATATTAAATCCCTTTATATGGGATAACTTCCTTCCCTTGAAGTTTTAAGGTGGTTGAAATAAACAGTAATTTATTTGTTTCTCTATGTGACCTGCAGCCTGAAAGCCCTAGTAAACAAGTAGATGGTTGTTTCCCTGTCCCAGGTGTCCGAGTTCACTTGCTGTGTTTATGGATTTTAGTGATATTTTAGCCTAGGAGGGTTTAAGTCATTACTGTTCAACCTCGCTGGGTGAACCTTACAATCTTCTCAGTAGTGATGTATGAGGAGAGTGCAGCCTTTGGCTACGCACCCACTGTGAGCCTGCAGAACTTCTCTGCTGGCCCCGAGACGAGGTGTGGTGGATCCAACATGCCAAGTGGTGTTTCCAAACCCACCTGTGGGATTACTGTGCTGTGCAGATGTGAACTGTCCCTGGGCTCAGCATTCCCATGGGCACACATGGCTCCTGGTGCTGTAGGACACACTGTCTTCTCAGCACAGAGAAGGGAGGATCCCTGATCACAAGTAGGTGCTGCAGCCCTTTGAAAGTCCTGCCCCAAATTATTACAGATTTGATACGTGGCCAGTCAGTTTGGTGCTATTATTTGAAGTTTGTAACCTGTCCTCTAGTTACAGATTTCTTACAAAGTAGGTGTTATTTCTGTTTATTGCTTGTCTTTAACACCAGAGGTAGGTGTTACATCAAGATGGATTTCTTCTGCTTCTGCCCCCTTGGTTTTCTAGACCATGGTGGTTCCTTGATGGTAACTGTGGTTTGACAGGAGCAGAAAAAACTGGCTTAAATCCACATGGCAAAGACTGCCCCATGCAGGCTGCCTGGGAGTCTTGGCTCAGAAACACAGGACCCCACAGGTCTTGTAGTGGCTGGACTGGAATCTGCAGGAGGCCCAGAGAATGCAGGGATCCGTGCTGGATTGTGGGGCTCATTCACCGGGTGCCAGGTGCTGGCTGTTGCCAGTTTTACTTTGTTCCATCCCTCCTGTCTGCAGCAGCTGGGGAGCACAGTGTGGATTTGCCTGGTGTGGAGGGAGCAGGTTAAACTGCTGCAGAGCTGAAGGACCAGGGTTTGCCCACGGAGCTGTTAAAATGCAGCCTGTGGAAGGAAAGATGGCTCATTCTGCCTCACCTTGATCTGTGGCTGGATGGAGTCAGTGGTGGTATCTTACAGGCGTCTTGTGGATTTTCTTCTGAAATTAGGGCTGTATCTAGGACAGCTGAGAAACCAGAGACACATTTTATTTCTGTATCCCTCATCTTTTGTGCTCTCTGGAGAGAACGGGGCCGTGATAGCCTAAGCATATAACTGTTTGGTAAAGTAAGACGTAATTACTATGAGTTGGGTCAAAATTTTGGTTAACCTGATCTTGTTCTTTAGTTTAATTTTCTAGTTGTTAGTAAAGCTGAAATGCTGGTTTCTGACCTAGTTTTTATCTAGTTCTCGGCTCTTGATGTTCTGCTGACTTGTTGTGTGCAGGGTGACACTTCTGCCAGCTGGAATGTGATGAGTTTTCTTGCCTGGTGTTTTGACCTTTTTATAATTTCAGTAGGGGTTTGTCACTTTTTCTGTGTTTACCATGGGAGGGGAGGATGGAGAGAGATGGAAAGTGGCCATTACAACAAAAGGCAAGAAAAAATACATCTGTGGTGGTATTTCCTTTTCCTTGGCTCACCTCTGCCTCCATGGAAACAAGGTCTGTGATGGCTCTGGTTCCTGGGGGTTGCTGGCTGGGATGCTGTAGACGGTGTTTCCGTAGGACTTGTTTATAAATCTCATGCCCTTAATTCATTCTACAATACCTCTCTAAATACTGACCTTCCACTTAGGGGAGGGCCAACGTTTTTTGTTTTGAAGCCTTTTTATTGGAATGAGGGTTGTCTGTGGAGACAGGTAGTGAGCAGCCTTCCCCACCCTTGTTTATCCCGCTCTCAGCAGACCCACCCTCCACCCTCGTGCCCCTGGAGCAAAAACTTGGGTTGCGGCATAATCTCTGTACTCTGATCCTTGTCTGGCAGAGCTGGAGGACAGGAAAGATAATTCACTGAATTTAGAAATAGAAGGCAGTGGAATGATTGAGGGTGATTTACTCCTGTGATACCTGAAGATAAAATTGAGGGGAGCAAAGTGCCCTGGTGAGAGCGGAATTAGGGTAGATGAGGTGAGACCAGGAGAGCACAGTTCACCTTGGAGGAACCTGACAGTGTCCTGGAGGGGTGAGGTTCAGAAGGAAACCTAAGCACCAAGGATAAATTCAGTAGGAACGACAATGGTTTGGTGTGAGGTTTGGGTTTGGTTTTTCTTGGGATTACCTTGGTTTTATTTTGTTCTGTTTTGTAAGTCTGAAGAAAGGGGAATTTCTGTAGAAAGTGGTAGAAGATTGTGGTCTTGGCATTTTCTCTGGAGAGTCTCAGCAGAATGGGAACAAAAAGGGAAAAACATCTTACCTGTGGTCAAATACGTGGCATATGAGAAACAGCTGTGAACAGTTAAAATTTTCAGGCTCTGTTGAGAACTGCTGCTCTTCTTGCCCAGTTTAGACAAACAGGTGATTCCACCTGTGACTCTCCGTCGGCATGAAGGCCGAGTCCTTGGGTTGGTTCAGACAGGTTCTTACGGCCTTTGAAGTGAATCTTTCCGACTTGTGAGTGCTCTTCATCTGCTTCAGGGTAGTAAGAAGTAGCTGGGGAACAGTAATGCCTAAAATAGTGACAAAGAGCCATTTCTGCAGTGGCTGGCATCTGCCCAGGGTTTTTGGACAGCAGTGAACTGAAGTGACCATCTTTTTCCCTGTGTTGTCACAGTCTTCAGGGACATTGGCCAAAATAATCAGGTGAAAGAGCAGCACAGCAGAAAACTGAGTGATTGCAGGGCAGAACAGGTACATCTCTGGCACCTGGGAACTGAAGTGACCATCTTTTTCCCTGTGTTGTCACAGTCTTCAGGGACATTGGCCAAAATAATCAGGTGAAAGAGCAGCACAGCAGAAAACTGAGTGATTGCAGGGCAGAACAGGTACATCTCTGGCACCTGGGAACTGAAGTGACCATCTTTTTCCCTGTGTTGTCACAGTCTTCAGGGACATTGGCCAAAATAATCAGGTGAAAGAGCAGCACAGCAGAAAACTGAGTGATTGCAGGGCAGAACAGGTACATCTCTGGCACCTGGGAAATCAGATCTAGATCCAGACTGGTGGGAAAAAAGCTACTGCAAAAGCACATTCTAATAGCTAACGTGATAATGAGGTTTTTCTCACGCTTCCTCATCTTTCACCTCTTTCATTGTATTTTAATAGTGCTTCGAGGCATAATTCCACTTCAGCAGTGAACAGCAAACTGGAAACATTGCTGTTAAACTGCAGCATAGCTTTCCTGGGGGTCAGGTGAGAGGGGAAAATGTGGAGTATCTCATAGGTGAGTCTAATAATGATTAGGTTGCTGAGCGAGGAGCAAATGACACAAAAATGAAACGAATGCAGTATAGCTTGTTAGTTTGGTATCTGTATTGATTTTCCTGCATAAGAAACAGCTACACAGGGTAAAGACAGTAATTGTTTAGCGTGTTGTATAAAACATTTCAATAATAGCTATTTAACTTCAATGGGTCTGACTACATAAAGCTCACTGGAAGCATCATATATGCCACTTTCTACTTTGTTGCATGAAGTCAGAGGCAGACCTCTTCAGTGTATGTTTTATCATTTTTATTTATGCATTTGAATCATAATAAATACATATCATCAGAAGTGGTACCTTAAAAAACAAAAGTAAAACCACAGTTCTCTTCAAATGTGTGTTCATTCTTGAATTAGGAGCTTCTTAGGCCTGGGTATATGCCCTCTATTTATTATAAAATGCAAAATACTGATGATTCAAAATGTAGTCATTTGAAAGGATTTTTACTTACTATCTTGATTTCTGTTACATCAGTAACACCTTGCTGCTTTAAGTATTGTGTTTTGCTGTGTTTTACTCGTTTCAAATCTACAGTTCAGTTAAAGAAATCTGAATTTTCCAGAAAAGGGAGATGTTAAGACTTTTCTGTGTGTAAACAATGACACTCTGAATGTGTTTGAAGGCAGTGAAAGCAGTTTTCTGTAAAACTTGGGATTTTGGGATTCAAATGTTTGAATATCTGCATTCCAAAATAAAAAGTACACTTTTAAAAATACAGATTATTGGAAATATATGTTTGATAAATCCCACACTGAAAGGTGGTTAATCCATAAGTACTTCTGTGCAAACAGTAGGCTACGATGTTCTACACTTTATTTCTTTGCAAAGAAATGTTAACTGGTTTTCAGGATTTAAGGAAGAGAGTCTGAACACCACAACTGTGGGAAGCAGCTGGAGCACGTGGAGTTCATGGGCATTAACTCAGGTGGTTGCCTACTGTGTAGGATTAGTTTATTTGGCCTCTGCAGAAGTGCTGAACTCCTGTGGGTAGATCTCTGAAAATAACCCGCTGCAGAGGAAAGGCAGGTGGAATAAAAGCTGTGAATGCAAACAGGAGCTGTGAATCATCTACTTCCTGATGTTGGTGTCTTCAGTAGTTGCTTTGTATGGAAAATACTCTGTTGCAAGACAGTTGTTGAGTTTTAAGGAGATACTCAAAGGTTGAGTGAAAATGTGGAGAGATTTTTTCCAGTCTCCTTGCTTTTCAGAGGGGATTCCCCAGGTAACAGAGCACTTCATTTGTGAAGGTCAACAAGTGAAGTGACCTGTTGCACGTGCCCGTGCTCCTGACCTTTACCACGACCCAGCACTTGTGTTTTATAAAGCTGACCATGTTCTGGAGTCCCTCAAAGAAAAGCTTACCATTCAAGCTCAGGAATCAAGGGACCTTCTGCCCCTTCCCTTCATGCTCTGAGCAGGAAGTGGTTGTTTGGAATGTCTTGTGGATCTGAAGACAAACAGTTGAGCTGGTGGGAGGACAGCACCCCATTGAAAATTTGATGTGAGCTGGGGAATCCAGCTTTGTCTGCAGCTGATATGGTCTTCAGTTCCACAGGCAAGAGTTCTGTTGGGACATTATCAGTATCTCCCTGGGATAACAAATCTGCATCTGGTGTCCACTTTAAAATGGAAATGATTGTTTTTAAAAGACTTTCAAATCTTTAGAGAAAGACAAACAAATAAAACCAAACAACCCCCAATCAAACAACAAACAAGTGGTTTCATGGCAGAATTTAAAAACTGGAACCAAGAAAATCTGAACTGGAATTATTTACCGAGGTGAAACAATTGCAATAGCTGAAAGGGTTCCTGAAATCTCAGACAGGGAATGATTTTACTTCAGCTTAGTTGTGGGGAGAGAGGAAGTCCAGTGTTCTTAGAAAGACAAGGTGCCAGTGTTACTGGAAAATATCCCATTAGTACAGGTGTCTCTAAAGCAAAACCAGGTCCAGTGTCCCACGCCCAATTCAAGAAATGAGAAAGTATAAATGCACGCTATTGCTGTTCAATTTGATCAGTCTTCCTGAAGTGTGAAAGATGGGTATGAAGAAATACTTTACCTGAAGCTGAAATGCTTTGGGATGTATGTCAGTAGATGTCACAGTAGGTACAAATAAGTTTGGTGCACGTTTTGGGTTTGGGGATTTTTTTGTGTGTTTGTTTTGGGTTTTTTCTTTTATTTGGTTTTTTTCTTTCTTTTTTCTTTTTTTTTTTTTTAATTTTTTAAAGACACTGTTTGTAACCAGTATATTTAAGGTGTATTATTTAGTTCATTCCCTAAATGTTCTCCCATGCACTCTGGAGCGGGAGTGATGTTACCCTGGATCCAAGGCTGTAGCATTACTTCAGGAGCCAGCTGATTTTCAGACATTTCAGCTTGCAAACAAACAGCACATTTCACTGCTCTTGTGTTGCTGTTCCAGCCCTGCCCACGTGCGTACTCACAAAGCAAAAGGTGAGTTGCCTTTGAAGTGCTTACCTTTCATTTTGCATATCATTTTATAGAGGAGAAGGAAGGAAATGGCCTTTGCTTCCAGGTAATAGCCACCTTTTGTATGTTCACTGAATGTGGTGTGAATAAGCGACCATCTTGCATGCCAGTTCTGTGTTGGAATAGATTCATGAAGAACTGTTTGCACAGTAGGGAAGTTGACCTCAGTTCCAAAAAGAGAAAATCTAGGATGGAATTGTCCTTGATTCCTTTTATTTGATCTCTCATTACCACTTGTCTATATCCTAAGAATAGGAATGACATATAATGTGAAGTTTCAGTTCTGTATCAAGCCTCTCTGTTTGGGTTAACAGAAAATTTATACCCGTCATATTTGTAAAATAAGTTAAATATAATACATGGGTTTTCGAGTGTTTTGTTTTTTGGTTTTTTATTGCCATTCTGTTCTAGCTGTGTATGTAAAACAACCTTTCTCAGATTTTGAAATTTGTTAACAGCTCCAGATCTTAACCCTTGCATAATGCTGCAGGCTTTCTAACATGGCAAATGTATTTTGTATAGAAAAGAAAAAAAAAATCTACTTATTTAAAAAGCAGTGTGTAACAAATACACTGAAACTTCTTTTGTGTTTATGTCATAGCTTACGAGGTTGTCTGGGGGAGGGTGTTTGTGCATTTAGAAAAAGTGCTTAGAGTTAGTTTTCTTTCCTTTTGGAATCTGATAATTAGAATTTTTAGATCTTGTAGTAGTGGGAGGCATTTGCTGTTGAGAGTAAGATGGAGTGAGTGGGAATGCACTTTCTCCTGAAGTAGTGCTGGCTTCTGGAGTGGTTTTATTCTGCCACGTGCCGGGATGTTCCCTTTGGAGCAGGAGATGTCCTCCCTGTCTCCTCTGAGCTGGTTCCTGACAGCCTGTGCTGCAAGTTGCTCACGTGTTCCTGGTGTCCAGAGGGAGCCTCCCGGCTTTCAGCCGGTGCCCATTGCCTCTTTGTCCACTGGATTCCCATCTGCCCCTGTTATTTTTTCCACTAACTTTATTTAAGCTCACATTTCTTCTCTCTTTGAGCTGCTGCACAGGTTTTCTTTTAACACTGCACCTGTTCAAGGTCCTGGAAATGTTGTGCTTTATTGTTACTGTATTTTTTTGAAGAAAGATCCAGTTTTCTTGCAACAATGTCATTGTCTTCACTTGCAGCAGGCTTCCTGTGAGGATCCAGCCTGTGAAACCAAATTCTTTCATAATTACCCTCATGTATTTTTCGTTCTGATTGCATATACCACTAAGCTCCACCAGTTCTGGAGAAAAAAAAAATTAAAACAAAGTGCATCCAGTGGTCTCTGTAAGGCAGAGCTAGATGAGAGCTGCTCTGTGAACTTCAGCAGGACTTTAGGTACGTTATTTCTTCCTTGTTCTTGTGGTGATACCCACAGAGTTTTAGTAAAGTCACTGTCGTTCTGCATGACTTAAGAGTTTAAAATGCCTGTAAGTAAAATTTATTGTACAGCATACCAGCAGTATACAATACTGAGTGATTTTAGGGGAAACACTAACGTTTCGAAGCCGGGTAAAAGTTATGGAATACCAAATTAAGAATGTCTCTGCAGCTGGAATTGGACTTCCCATTCTTATGCATGATGTTTCAGCCTTGACTGTATGATTGAACAGTGTTTTCTTCACTGAATGTGTCTAGTTGTCAGGGCTGTTTCTTACTCTCAGAAAATTCTGTACTGTAGTGGATTCTCTCTGTATCCAGCCCATACAGACAAGCAAGGAAGGGAGAGTGCTTCTGCATGTTGCATTTAGTTGTTCTTTCTCATGATCTTGTGGGGGAAATCTAAGAGATATTTCCTTATTTTAAAAAAACCTGAGCGGTGGTCAGGGGAGTGTCATGGCCCACGTTCTTTCAGGCCAGGATCTTGGCCTGGATGTGCTGAGGACGGGCACGTAGCCTTTGCCTGTAGAACATGAGTGGTCACTGACAGTGTACGCACATGGGGTGTGTGTGTTTGAAAAAAAGGGGCTTCACCCTTCCCAGCTGGCATTCAGCATTCTAGTGTAGTATAGTGATGCTGATTTTGATAAATTTATTGATGCTTTGTATCCAATAAATAATCATAATTTGCATCCTTTCAGTTTATTCCATTTTTCAGTTAGATGATCCTCTTTTGGGGCTGTGTTCATGGACTATTTTGATGCTGAAACTGGGGAGGGTTGATGAGTTTACATTCTTTGGGAAACACGTGTAAGTGCTGCTGAACCTGTTTGCTGTGGCAGTGGGCAGGGATGGCAGGAATAGGAGGGATGGCAGGAATAGGAGGGATGGCAGGGATGGCACACACGTCTGTGTGCTGCCCTGTGCCCTGGGATGTGTGGGACCAGGGACTGACACTGTCAGCACAACCGGCTGGGGATGTTCCCTGGAGGAGTGGGAACGAACCTGTGGTGTGTTGGAGCTGTCAGGAATCCACATGTGGAGTATGATCCAGGCTCTGGAAACCTTCCAGTCTTCTTGTTAGTGTTAGTGTGTGTGCTCCAGGTTATTCATAGAAGCTGAAGAAATTCTGTTGTACCGATTTTTTTTTTCTGCTTTATTTCATGAAATGAAGTGAACTTTCTGAAGCATCCCTGTTTTTTGGACGGAAGGCTTTTGGTTTTCCTGTTGACTTCATGTGGTGTTTATGGCAGTCTGTCAGATTACTTTTTGCCCCCTTCTTGTTGCATATTTGTACTGCATGTTTTCTAAAACGAGATATCATTGCAATTTTTCAGTAGGAAAAACAAATGAAATTACAAGTCACAGATGCTCTCAGGAAGCTTTTTGAGAAAGAAGAGCCCTTCATAATTCTTTTCATTCTGTTTTCCTTGCTTTGTAGCTGAAGATAGTTATTTGAAACAACTCAATTGCCTTCCAGGTTTAACAGCCCAAATGTATTTCTCTTATGCTCTGTGTTCCTCTGCAGTGGCGCTCAGTTAAGGTGACTGCCGAGTGTGAGGTGTGGAAGGCAGAAGTGCGCTTGCAGGGCTCGGGGGCACTGCAGGGATGGAGGAGTTTGTTCCACTGTCCCTGTGCCACTAGCAGTGTGTGGGGCAGGGCAGGGGTGGTGCCACTTGTCCCCCTGTTCTCCACTCCTGTACTTGGCATTCCCAGCTGACATCAGGCTGCTCCTGCCACTCCCAGTGAGCTCTGAATGCCAGGCAGGAGTTAGACCTTAATTCTGGTTTATTTGTGCTGGAGTGTCTTACAGCAACTGACTCGGGCTTAGCCGTGTAACCATAATTAGATGTGGAATGTGGAAAATGCTGCATTATTTTTCTGTACCAGAAGACAGTGAACTCTTAATTGCTTAGTTTAAGTATTAAAACATTCCGCATGCATCAGGACTTTGCTTAACCAAGTGAAGCTGTAAGAAATAAATGTAACTACCAAAAAGTTTCTCATGATGACCTCACTGTTCTATTTGTATTGATCCTGTCTGTATTTTGTTTGGATTTGTGTGAATAGATGTACTGACTTTGCATTTATTTTTGTTTCTCTCCATTATCCTCTAGGAGCGACATTTAAAATGTTAAAGGCAGTTTTAAAAAAGAGCCGAGAGGGTGGAAAAGGGACCAAGAAAGATCCAGGTATGAATATCAATGTGATGCATACTGTGCTGCCAGCTCCAACACAGCCCAGGGCCAGGGCTGCAGAGCCCCCAACTACAGAAGTGCATTTCAAACTACTTATTCATTAAAACTCCCTGATTACATATTATGGTTGATAGAATTTTTATTATGCATGTATTGGGAAAAAAAATCATTGAAAAAAATTCAGTGCAAAGTTATTAAGCTGTTTACTAAGATTTTATTATGTTTTAGTTTTTGCTTTAACTACAGGTATTTTTGAAGATAAAATTAATCATCAACAAATCTTACTTAAAATAAAATAAAGCTTATTGTAGTATTAACTGAATTTAGTAGGCCACCACTTACCTGTGTCACCCTCCAGGAAGACAGGTTACAAGAGCTCTCATTTGCAGTTCCCAAGGCAGAGAAGGTCCAGCAATTCCCTTTGAGGAGGAGCAGATGCTGTGAGTGTGCAGGTGTTGGGGCTGGGGTGAGCCCTGCCTGTTCTTTGTCAGGCATGCTGAATTTAGTTTTTTCTGCAGTGGCTGAAAAGCTCATGGATCTGAGGAAAAGTTACACGTTCTTCACAGTTACGTTTTTAACTTCAGACTATTCATGTAGACTAATACGTCTGATTTTCTGTTGAGTTAGATCCTAAATTACCCATAAGAGTGCGTTTACACTCCTTGCAGAATGGATTTCCTACTCCCAGAATAAATAAAAGCAAAACCAAATGCTTCGTTAATGTATAAAACCCAGAGTGTAATACAGCTGCCACATCCTTGTTTGCTGGAACCTTGTAAGCAATGCAGTCCTACTTTGTTGGACGTGCAAGTTATAGACATGTCTTGCACTGCAGCTGTTAAACCTCTGCAGAGTTACCCTGAGTCCTACAAGCGGAGGGTATTTGCAGTATTCTTTTGCAAAATGCTGTTGCGTGTTCATCTGGCAGCTAATGTGTTCTTCAGGAAATTTTTGTGGTCTTGTTAAGTTTGCACTCTGCCTCAGTTCCTTTCTAAGTGACTGGATGATGGGTGCTGTGCTGACCAGAAAAAACGTTGACAGTAGATCAGAGATGCACAGGAGTGATCACAGAGCAAGACGAAAGGCGTCCTGGTAATTTTGTGTGTGCTGCTGACTTAGAGTTACCAGCTGGAATTGTTTAAACAGAGTGGGCTAAAGATTCCTGTGGTCAGGCTTTCACTGGTACATTTTTCCTTAAAATACTAGATTGGAAATTGGTTTAAGCTCAAAAGGAAAATCAGGCTGTTTGGAACAGAGCTCCTCTGACCAGACTTTGATTGAAATCTGAACCTTGAAAAGTCTTTTTCCTGTAGGTCAGAAAACACCATTTTTTGTTTTAGGATCTCATGACATCTGTCTGGAGTAATGTGTGCAAAAGAAAGGATTTTCTCCCTTTGTTTTTACAAATACAATGCTGCTGTATTTCTGAGCACCAGGGGAAGAGTTAGAGCCTGGGAAGTGTTTTGGTTTCATTTTTTGTTTGGTTTTTTGTGTGTGTATGTGTGTGTGTGTGGGTTTTGGGATTTTTTTTTTTGTTTCTTTTTTACCAGCAAAGCTCTAGAGTTTCATGTATTAATTGGATGTTATGGAAACCAAGTAATGGGAAAAACTGGTAATGCCTGGCTGGAGAGAGCTAGAGTAAGGAGGAGTGCAGGGGCTGCTTTTTAGAAGGAAGGAAGTAATTTATACAGTGGATTCCAGAGATTTTGCTTATTTTAGATTTGAAGATGGTGTGAAAAGTTTAAAAGAAATCCATATATTCCATTCTGTATTACCTCCAGGACTTCCTGTAAAGCCAGGTCCGGTTTAATAGTTTTCTTTTTTGTTCCAAAGGGCCTTCCAACTCTTTTGGCTGGAAGACATTTCTCCGTTTTAGAAAAGGTGTGAAGCAAGGCAAAGAACATTGGTCTTTGTGGAGCTTATTTTTTGCTCACTCCTCTCTCTGATCCTTAAACTCAAAACATGAGAAATGGCAGGGTTTTTTTGACTGTGGAATTGTCCCACTTCATGGCCCTTTGGGTCTGTGATGGCAAGAAAAGCTCTTAAAATGTCCTGCTTCCTGGAGAGTGTGGAAATGCTCACCAGCAATGGGAGCTGACTCCAGAGACAGCAGAGTTGATGTGGAAATGGCCATCCTTTGAGCCACCCCTGGAGAGAGTAACACAGTAGTAAATTTCTCTCTTGTTTCTCTCAGCTTTGTGGGTACGTGAACCTGATTTTTTGCTGATAAAGTTTTGGAAAAGTTTTCAGTTTTTTTCAGAGCTTGGGAATGTGGGAGGAAGGAAACAGAGAGTGCAGCTCTGTAGGGCTGCCCCAGACCCAGCTGGGAAGACTTACTGGGGTCTTTTTGCAATCTATTCCTGGTTTAGGAATGGGTGAGTAGGTAGAAGGCAGTAAAATCTGCATGGGTCATACTGGGCATCCCAGCCAGGGCAGGAAGGACAGTGGGGCCATCAGCTGCAGCTTGACTATGTTTCAGTGGCTTAGATTGGAAGAGGTTTAGGCTAAACTGCAATAGCTTTTTCTTAAACTGAGGTAACCCCAGTTGTCCCATGGGTTGCATGAAAGGAATGCCTGGAAGTCTGTGGAATTCAGATCCAAGTGGGATGATTCCTGTTTGACTGAATAGAACTTCCTGTTTGTGTGTTAACTCTATTTATCGGTTTTACAGCTGGTAGCCTTGTGGAACCAGTGCAAATAGGAAAGGTGGTTTTTTTCCTGAATTGAAGGCACAGCTGTTGTATTGAAAAGTCTGCAAAAGAGTTAAAAAAAAAAAAGAAATTAGGGCTGGGGTTTTTTTTAAATAGCTTGTGTGAATGTTAATGTTAGAAATTTTCGTTTGCCCTGACATAAGGGCTGAAGACCTGATGCTGTGCATAATGTTTTTGAAATCTACCTGCTGAGTATGGGGATTGCAGTTTTTAATAACTTTTTAAATTCAGGGTCATCTTGAAAAAGAGGGTTGCAAGAAATGGTATTGATGCTTTGGGAGAGAGACTGAAGTGCTGTGCTGAGGACTGGTAGAGTGTCTTTGTACCATAACCAAGTGGAAGGCTGTCCCGTGGGAATGTCGCTTGCCAAACCATGCCTTGGGCTGCACCAAAAGCAGTAGCTGGAGATACGTAGTTGGGCTCAAAACCTGCAGTGGCTTCAGTAAAAATTCTATAATTGTTTTCTTAAAATAGCTCATTTAGGTGTGGCTGGGAGGCATTGATAGGTAGGTAGGTGGCTGTTGTAGGATTAGGTAAAATGTAAATGAGGCAAATTTAACATGTTCAGACATGCACATATGTGCAGACTCATGTGGACACAGATGAAAAGAGCTGTGTTGGCAGCAAGTTGTTCATGGGTAGAGCAGCTTTTACAAACAGAACTAACGGAATGTATTTCTAAAGGTGGATTTGAGGACAAGGTGGTTGGTTGGTATCCCACTTAGACAAATGGATGTGCCAAAGGAAAAGAATTTCATAATAAAAAAATTTTTTGACCGAACTTTTTCTGCATCCAGATTTTTTTCTGGTTTTCTGCAGCGTGAAGCAGCCTGTCTTTACACTACTTCAGATACAGTTACTTCCATACAGCAAAAATATCTGTAAGTTGATTTTTCTTTTGTCTTGTCCTTCCTTCTATTGTGGATGTACATACTTGGTAAAGGACAGGAACCTGAGGGGGAAAAACCCATAGTCTGCACCTGTCACATTAAAGGAACAGAAAACTGTTTTGAGAATGTTTAAAACCAAGCAGGAAGAGAGTAAACAGGAAGATTAATCCTTGTGTCCCAGAAGGTGGGTTTGTAGTGTCTCATGTACACTGAGCTGAAAATGTTCAGCAATTAGTCCCACAGTTTCCCCTTGTTTCTCAAGGTTTTCATTCAGTCTCAGAAAAAAGTAAAAATACGGTGTTTTCTCCCCTTTGTCAGGTTATTGTTATCAAATAAATATTACCTCTCTGCAGAGTTTTAAAGTCCTGTAGCGATTCTCTGGGAGGTGTCTTTGGTGTAACTCACTGGGCCCTGTGACCTCTGCTGAGGGCACACGTTCTCCTTCCTTGCTCTTGGCCTTTATTTTCTAGATTTAAGATCATCTCCACTCTGCTTTATTTCTGCCCTGTGTCTTTTCCTGCCTACCATGGAACTGTGTCTTTCTGCTCTCTCCTATGCTGTTTTCATAGTTGATTGAGGTTTGCTTGCTGTCCAGTTTCTTTCCTTGAGGTTTTTAAATTGACCTCTGTAACTACTGTGAGATTTTCTGCCTCTGACCTCTCTTGGAAGGAGCTGGCCTTTCTTATTTTAATACAGCACAGAAACTTTGTGTATTAGTGTCACAGTTCAAGAAATGGAAGCCAAAGACTGTTGTCCAGACTCAAGTTCAGCAGGGCTACCTGCAGGGCTTGTGTGTGTCTGTGATGAGGTGATAATGTAAAGGCTATACACAATAAGCTTCAGAATATAAACAAAAAGTACTTCTCAGTTGTCATTGTTTTAGAAGTTCTACTCATTCTTAAATGCTTAAAAATGCTTCAGAGGTAGGTTTGTATTAGTGTTTCCTGTTGGGTTTCTGTACTGCCAGTGGCTTTCCACTATATAATTAGGTTTGTTTTATTTAACTGTCCTAAAGTCAGCAATTTGTCTGCATTTGGTAATCTGATTTTTTTTTTTTAACTTACTAAGCAAAAGCTCATTCAATATAAAATACGTGTAAAGTATTTCAATTTAAAAAGAAAGGAAAATCCTGTATATTAAGTTTCTACAGAACACGCTCAGTTATTTCAGATGGCTTTTTAGTAGCATGAGCATTGTCGTTCTGTTGACCCAATATCAGGCCTGAAGGAACACGAATAATGACAGTATTGTGCTTAGTGTGCAGTGCTCTTCCTGCACTAGATCCCATCAGAAGCTGAATGTCAAATGTAGTACATGGTATGCATGAAAACTTCGTTGATGTCAGTAGAAATTTAATGTGGTAAGTAGTTGGGACTTTTAGGTTTTCCAGCTTAAAGGCTTGTTAGGCGTTAATGTAGTGCTCAGATCACAAGGGACAGATTATTATGTCAGCAAAAAGATAGTGTTTAGAATGTAGCACATAATGCTTTAAAGGTAGAGAATCTGGAGAAATGAGAGGGGTGGGTTTGATTTCTGAAATAAAAGGTATTGAAGTGCTTATGCATTTGATGCATCGGCTTTCAGTGATTGCCTGCATGGTCAGATCTTTTGAATTTGGTCGACAAAAAGGGTCCATATTAATCAATCTTTCTTGGATCTTGTTTGATCCAGATGTGGTAGATCAGACTAAAATTTTTACAATACACTTTGAGACTTAGTTTGCTTTGGGTTTCCTTCTTCTTGTGTTCAAGTATCTTTGTATAAGTATCTTTGGCTTAAATATGAGTGTACAGACTTTTGAATGTTAGTATAGACTGGATGCTTTATTTCTGCATTATGTTCTGTTGTAGATGGGAGTATTGTTAGTTATTTTGTTTGTCTGCCTTGCTCTTTAGGAACATTTTATACAAAAAAAAAGTAGGATGAAATCTGAAATTTCCTCCCTTTTTTTGTCGCATCATCAGATACAATTAAGAAATTGAGATTCTACTTAGTGTTCTTTTTGAAAAATAAAATGTGTTTCAAAAGCATGAGCTGTGATTGCTTGCACAGTGTTCTGCCATTCCTCTTTTTCTGTCTGCTTTCAGCCAAGGCCCTTGTTAGGAGTCTGACATGCAGCACTTGGAATGATAAACAGAAATGTGCTGAAATTCACTGACGCTAGGTTTGGGGGTTTTTTTTATTTATTTTTATTGCTAATGGCAACTAAATTGCTACTCTCAAAAAAAGTGAAGTTGCTGTGCAGAAAGGCCCAATCTTTTCCTGAGACCCACTACTTAATTTTTATTTTAGAACTGAATGTTTTCACTTGCCTTTAGCAATGAAGGTGTGACTCTCAGCTGACTCTGGTTGGCCAAAGGCATGTTTGAACCCACCTGCCTTGCATTGCATCTCACTCAGCTTTCTGGCTGACACACTCAGAACCCAGCTGGGAGCATCAAACCTTCAGTACCATTCTGGCAAATGGAAAGGCCATTAAATAAAACAAGTTTGCATTTTAAAACTAAATGTGCAGATCTAATTGGCTTTTTCTGTCCAAACTCTCTATGATATTAGGCTTTGAATTTTAAGTGCAAAGGGACTTTGTGGTGCATGAAGTACACATCCACTGTCTGGAACACTGAACTTGGACTGGAATACTTTCAAGTTTCAGTTTGGCTTTTTGTTGTTACTCTAAAAATATCTTGCAACAGAAGAAGCATTGTTTCATGCTTAAAATATGGTTTTGATTATTCTGTGTTGCTCTGCCCACTTTCTGCTGGTGTTGTCAGTGTTGTCAGTTATTTAAGAGTTTAAACTTTTTTGCTGAGCACTGAATATTTAATGTGGTGCATGTCTTTTCCCAGAAGCTAATTCCAGTGGTGTATCCCATGTACCTATAAACAAACCTTCCCCTCCCCAGCCCCCCAGAAAAGAGATTCTGCCCTTGAAACACATAGAAATCACTTCAGTGGTCCAAAAAAACCTCTAAAAATTGGTTGGTTTTTAATGTAAGAGCTACAAGAGAACATTAATGTTTTGTGTTCTGAAAAAGTAATCCAGAGTTCAGAAATAAATGCCAGAAAGTGGGCAAATAACGTCAAGTACAAGCAGAGTTGGCAAAGGTTGTCCATTTAAACCTTTTATTGTAATGGTGCCTGGGTTGTTTCTCGCTGAGTGCGCTTCACTGCTTCCTTTACTCAGGCAGTAATGAGTTTTCTCCCCATTCTTTGCTAGTTTCTCCCTTTTTCTGATCTCTCCAGAGTCTCAAGAGAAAATAAATTAAATGTTGCTCTTCCCTCCTGCATGTATTTTCCATGGCAGGCTGTTTCCTGCCCCAGAAGGCTGGCTGTGGACTGCCCCACTGAGCAGGGGTGGTCAGTGTGGGTAGTGGTGCGACTGATTGCCTTGCCCTAGCTGAGCAGACTGGGACACTGGGCCCCCATGCCCTCCTGAAGTGCCCTCTCCTGCAGGGTGTGTACAAGCACACATGGAAGCTTTTTGGTTTCCAAAGACACAGAACCTTTAAAGGTTCAGTGTTTGGCAGTTAAAATGAAGCACCTTGTACACGGTCCCTGAGCCATTAGAGAGTTCTGGGTACACTTGCCTGTCAGTTCTGTTGAAAGATCAGATGCAAATGGAACATCAAAAACTTTTTTAAAATACCAAACGCACTGGTTTTGGTGTTCCCCAAAGAATTTCTGGCTACTTAGACATGGTGATGCCTCATTCTGGAAGGGGCTCTCCGGATGGATGGCTTTACTCATGCCACACAGCTGTTTTCTTTTTCTGACGTGTAATTTCCTTCCAAACCTACCTGTAAGTCTCATCGCTTACTGACATTCGTTAGGGTACAACACATTCTACGCAGCAGAGTGGAGTTGGATCAGACAGCAGTGACATGTGAGCACATCTGAGTGTTGGCTGTTGCTGCTGCAGTCTCTCTGTACGTGGGTGGTACCGTGGCTGTGCTGTTCTCCGGCAGTTCTCGCAGAGGGAGCACGGGAGACGTGCTGGGCAGGGACTGGAGGCCTCCTGTAAAGCAGCTCAGGGAACAACCCGTCTGCCGCCCTCCTGTGTCAGGGGATTAATTTCGTCTCACCTCGGACCGTTGTGCTCGCTCTGGAGTAGTAGCAGGGAATCACACCTCCTGAGCTCACCCTTTGGGGCCGTCCCAGTGAAGATTCCCCAGGATTTGTGCGGTGCCGGTGGTGGCTGTGCCTGCAGGAGCTGTCACAGTGCAGCACCGCGGGATCCCGGTGCTGGCTCCCTTGGCTTTGGAGAGCCCGAGGATGGGGCCTGGGCAGTGCCCTGGACAGCCTGCAGTGCTCTGTGTGCTGGCAGCAGGACTGGTGGCTAACAGAGGCACCATCCCCCGTTCCAGCAGGATTGCTGGGGCTGTTCACGGGCAGAACACCCAAGTGCATTTGGGACTGAGCTGGATGGGGGGGTCAGTGCTGCTTGTTTCTGCTGTGTGGAGGGCTCCAGTCCCTCTCCTACCCTCACTGTGTGCTTAACTCTAACTTCTGCCAGCAGGAGCTACCAGTGGCCTTGGACACAGAGCCCCAGACCAGCCCCGTGAATGTTCCCCCTGCCCAAGGATCCTTAGCAATGTACCCAAGGTTTGCCACATTCCAGTCTCCTGCCCCAAACATGTTACAAAGTGCGAAATTTGCAGCCGTTACATGGCAGTTTGTTTGCTGCTTCCTTGGTTTCTAGTTCATGCCGGAGGAATCTGGTCAGAGCTGCATTCTCATGTGTTTGGGGTGATGTGGCGGGGCCCTTTGCTCCATGGGACTCTTTGGTCAGCAGCAGCATCCCACAGTGTTAGTGCTTTTTTTTCTTTTTAAAACATCTTAAGCAGAACTGCAGAATTAGGATTTCTTCTGCTGTAGCACGATCCTGTATCAAATGTTTTTCTTAAGTAGGTTGAGAGTCTTCTGTTTCACTTAAGTAGATAGGTTAAGAGAGAAAAAGACAAAATGGGCCAACCCAGCAGGGCCTGCCAAGGGAATCCATGGAACATTGTCTGCTCTGCAGTTGCTCTCAGTATCCAGACTCAGGGACTTTGCATGTTCATTGTTTTAGCTCTCACTGTTTTAAAGGTTGTGGTGCTATTCCCTCATGTTGAAAGAATCTGAATTCCCACATCTGCACCAAACTCTTCTTACACATATTTTGATAAAGTAGTTGGCATTCTTCTAGTTTCTAAGCAACTTATATTGAATGAAGAATTAGGTGCATTTTATTATGTTTAATACTGACATATACCCTGTAAAGGTTTTCATTATTCAATAGAATTAGTTTAATCTTAAAGTTCAAGTTCTCTTTTAGGATATTAAGCTCTACAAAATCATTACTTCAGTCAGCCATCCTTGTATCTTTTTGTATCTAAAGAAAAAAAGTAGTTTGTTAATCAGATTATGCCTTTGAATTGCATCCCTAGGTGCAACTAAACTGGGATTTGATTTCCATTCGTCAAGCTTTTTGTGTGTGGTTTTTAAAGCTATTAAGTTGTTTCTGTGGTTACTTTGACCACTGAGTAAGAACTCCAGTGTTGATTGATGCTTATGAAAGCTTTTTGTCCAGAGGCTACTTGGCAGTGGAAAATGTACCACTCAGAGGTTTAAAAAAAAAAAGAAAGCGGGGTTTCACAGGACCTTCTCTTATGTGTTTGTTTGACATTGTTAATAAACTTGTGAGAGGTCATTCTCCTCCTGCTCCAGAATTGGCATTGCCAGTTTTACACTGGGATAGGCACAAAGAATGTCATATAATGTTAAAGTATTGTTCTGGTAGCTAAAATATTTTAAGTTATTAATCTTTATGTTAGTAACAAATAATTTGGGGTTTCTGTGTTTATCAGCATGTGGCCTTTGCTTATATTCAGGCACTGTAACAAATTGTATTTGGACAGCTGTTTCTCGTGCATTTTTCTAGTATCAAGTCAAATTGCTATGTTAGAAACGTAAAGTATTACCTGGTGGATCCCACAAGCTCGGTAATTTTGGGTCTATGTTGTCATATATGTAGATCCAGATATCTTATGGGAATTTTCCTGTAAGTTGGATGAAATGTATAAATTTGGTCATCAGCCCAATTTACACAAAATAGGAAATGCAAGATTAGGATAAATAAAACCTACAGGATCAATTTAGAGACTTGGGAAAGGATGATCTAAGCATGTAAAAAGAAGCTTGTCACCCCTCAAGCTGGAGCCAGCCACAAGTGAGGTTCCTCGTGTGGATGTGGAGCTGCCCTGCGGGGCCAGGAGTGTGTGGGTCCCTCAGAGATCTGTGGGCTCTGTGCTGTGGCCGGGACTGAGCTCCAGAGCCACAAACCCTCTGCAGCTGCTGGCAGGGGCCCGGGCCTGCCTCTGGGAGCTCTGTCCTCGGCACGGAGCAGCTCCTCCTGCCCTGCCCCTGTTGTGTGTGAGCAAAGGGCATCCTCACGCAGCAGCTGCGAGGGACAGGGGCTATTCCGAGGCTCCTCCACTAAAGCTGCTCCTGGATCACGAGGGCAGGAAGGGCTCGTCCATGCCAGGGTCTGGGCATTGTCCGAGGGGCTGGGGCTGCACATGTTTGGGGGTTCCCTGTTGTTCCTGTCGTCCCTGGTTTCTGAGCTCCCGAGGGCTCCCAGCTGGGTCTGTGAGCTGTGGGATAACAGCTCTTCAGAAAGGGCTTTCTTGGAATGATATTTGTCTAATAGCTGTCTGCTATTCCACAGTATCCTCGCCATTCCCATTTGTAACAGAAGTTTGCTATACAATAGAGAAGACTGTGAATTAAACAGATTGTTTATGTCATCGTAAAAGGAAAAATAGAAGTGAGGGAATTGTAGGTGCACGTGTTAACCCTCTTGCACCCTCCTACTCCTCAGCATTACACTTGGAATACTTACACAAATTCCAACTTAAAGCCTGGCAATGTATCTAGTAAAAAGCCGTTAGCAAGAATTCCAGTATTTTCTAATTCTATTTAGCAGCATTACCATTCTACTTCCTTGCTTTTTGCTTACATTCAGAGGAAAAATGGAATATCACAAATTTGTCTGTGCATTCTTCTACAACTTGTGAAGCAAACTCACATATACTGTGTTGAATAATAAAGAATAATACACCTAATGTTAATCCTGTGCTTGAATCGGCTGTTGTGAAAGTTTAATTTCAAAAAAAAATAGAAAAAAAGCCGCCAGCCTCTTTATTTCTACTCAAAGTGGAAAAACATCTTAGGCTGGCCATCTCTGAGTGTACTTTTTAGTGATCTGCCTTCTCATTCCTTGTGACAGGTAACCCAACTAAATTCCTCCTTTAACTAGTTCAATAAACAACATTTCAGGTGGTCCTGATTTTCGGGCTATCACAGTGATCCTAAACACCTTTTTAGCTGTAAAAATACTTTTATCTTCACAGGAAACTTACCTCTGAGAATGAAACCTGGAAAGCACTGACTGTTGAAAGTGAGATTTTTCTTCCCCCTTTCTGTCTGTAGTACATTAAATGAAAATGTTGCTTACTTGTATTTCCATTTTTCTGGTGGTTATCTGGATTCTGCAGCGGAGGGGGCACAGTAAGACGAGTCATGCTCAATTGTTGCTGGCAAACGCTTGCACGTGTTGAGTACTTGTATTTCAGTGCAACTCTGTGGTGTTTATTTTGGCTCATCAGCTAATGGATGACAAAATTCTATTTTTAGCAGGTGATTGCTGCCCAGAGAATGGCTCGCAGGCTGTAGCCACATCTGGCCACAATGCAGATTTGCCCCCTGGGGACCAGCCAGGCCCCGAGGACACCTACAGAATGAACGTGGCCAAGGGAGTCTCGATGTCCCTGCCGTCCTCGCCCCTGCTGCCACGCCAGGCCTACCTCATGCAGGCCAGGGCAAACAAGAAGTCTCCAGGTAAAATGAAACAATGAGCTACTCAAACCTTCATAGCACGTTAGCTCAGTTATTGACAGATGTTACATAAAGTAACACAGTAAAATCATATTGAACTTTTGCAACAAAAACAAGAGCAGTGCATGTTCCCAGGAAAAAAGGTAATTGGTTATTAAATAGAATATATTATTTCATATGTCAAAAAATTAAATGATGCTGCAAATACTTGTATTGAAATATCTGAATATGTTTAAGTTCAGTTATTTATGATTAGTGTATGAGGTAGAGGACTGCTGCAAAACCCTTTGTTTATGCATATGTTTGTGACTGTAAGAGTGGGTGTTTTTGCTTTTGCAGTTCATTTATTTCACTCCTGTCTCTGAACATAAATGTATTAATAAGAGAAATTGCTGGGGAAGTGACAAGGAAGTTGTTAGTTTTCAGGGTTTGTGTTCTCAGTGGTGCCAACACGTGTGTGGTGTGTGAGCCTGGCTAAATACGGGGCTCCATGGGCTCCTTTTATCGGCATTCTGTGCATCGAGATCATTCCAGCACACCGGCATCACTTGGGTTCACTGGGGGCAGAGCTGGGCAGCCAAGTGACACTGTCCATATTGCTGCTGCCCGTGGAGATGCGTGATAGGTTTGAGTTTATAAGGTCTGGGAACAGAGAGTGTTGAAAGGTGGGTTTTGTCAGCACTGAGAAATGTCTTTGTTAACGACCCATTTTTTACATTGTTCAAAGAATTGCTGTAGGATAGCTAATACAGTTTGTAAAAGTATTCTTGGTTTAACTTGCCTATCAATAGTGGGTTTTTCTCCTTTCAAAATTTAAAAGTAATAATCTTGCTTACTTAAATAATTTTGGGTTGGTTTTGACAGTTCACATAAAAGTTTTGAGGCACATAATGGTATTTTGATGTTTTGTCCCTTGCTACACGTGGTTTGTGTGCTAAACAACTTTAAATGATGGATGAAGTCCTTGAAAAGGGGAAAGAAATGGGATTTTTGCCCAAGACTTAAGTGAAGGTCAGGATATAACTCTTAGTTTTGTTACTGTTGAGAAAACCTTACTGCAGTCTGGGTGCCTTTGAGATAATATTTTACCAAGCCCCTCACTCTGTGATTTAGGGTAGTGACATACATCTTTGTAAGGGAGTGGCTGCTGACTGGTTCTCTTGCAGAAAATGATGAACAGTTGATAAATGGTGACTGAAAAGCCATGTTCACTGTGACTGCAAAGTCATTCCACAGTGATTCACAGCCAAAGGAAGAGAGTTCTTAAGATTATAAAGTGCTGGGAATGCATTGGCATTTATGTGTCATTATTTTATACAAAGACCTGACTAGGCAATAGGATGCTGACAGAAACATTCTCTGCTGTTCCTTTGGCTCTGAACAAACTATAGCTAATGGAAGATGATTTAATATAAATTAGCTGCCTCACATCTGGGGCAAGAGTAGTACAAAGATGACACTAATGTCCTGATTTCAAAGCTCCACGTTTTAATAGCATGATAGCAAGTTACAGATCTTTCAGGATATGGTGAGTGAAAGAGGAAAGGATTGGGCTGTAGTGATGAAGTTATCTAACCAGTGGTAGAACAAAATTCTGATTTCAGCTACTAAGAGATGTGTTTTTCAGTGTAAATAATATCATTAATATTTTTTCAAGTCTTTGAAGCTATGTAATAGGGCAGAGAAGAGAGTGTCCCTTGACATGTGGTCATTGTTTCTGCCTTTTATTCTGTCCCTACAGCAGCTCAGGTTGATGGTCAGGTATATATTGGGTGATACTCTTGCATAACTTACTTCCCTGAAATAAAACTGTTTAGTGTCTACTAGACTGAAGCAATACACTGTTTGTTCTCACTGCTAATGATTAAATAATATACTCACTATGTGCTGCCCAGACTTTAGTGAAGAGTTCTTCACAATGTTTAATTGAGTCTGAGTAGTTCTAGTTAAAATTTTGCTTAGTAAATTGAAAATAGTTTTCTGACAGCATGTTTCACAGTTATAAATTAAAAAATAAAAGTTGTAGTTAACCAGTACTTACTGGCGCTAATGTTCATGAAAACATCTTTATTTGAGGGCATCATACTTACTTTTCTAGGAAATTTGTCTACTCTGGCTGATGTTTGTCTGCTCCTGCATCTCTGTTTGCTGATACTATGTTTGTATGATCAGTGGATAAAAACAGTTTTTCTTGGTTAAATAATTTCTTAAATGATGCAGGTGTGCACAGCTCAGGGGCCATGGAGGGCTGCACAGCCGTGGTGGGTGACACTGTGCTTTAGTTATTTGCATAGGAGGTGGGAGCTTTCTCTCTGTTGGGAGAGCTTGGAGAGTACCAGTTTCTGGCCCCAGTAGGGTCAGGTGGCCAAGAGGGCCAATGGATCCTGTTCTCGAACAGTGTGGCAGCCCGTCCAGGGAAGTGATTCTCCCCCTGGACTCAGCGCTGGTGAGGCCACCCCTCGAGTGCTGTGCCCAGCTCTGGGCCCCTCAGCTCAGGAAGGACATGGAGGGGCTGGAGCGGGTCCAGAGAAGAGCAACGAGGCTGGGGAAGGGACTGGAGCACAAGTGCTGTGAGGAGAGGCTGAGGGAGCTGGGGTTGTTGGACCTGGAGAAGAGGAGGCTCAGGGCAGACCTCATCCCTCTCTCCAACTCCCTGACAGAAGGTTGGAGCCAGGTGGGGGTCGGGCTCTTCTCCCAGGCAGCTCTCAGTAAGACAAGAGGGCTTGGTCTTGAGCTCTGCCAGGGGAGGTTTAGGTTGGATATTAGGAAGAAATTCTTTACATAGAGGTAATCAGGCATTGGAATGGGCTGCCCAGGGAGGTGATGGAGTCACCACCCTCCATTCCCAGGAGGTGTTTAAGGTGAGGCTGGATGTGGGACTTAGTGCCATGGTCTGGGAACCACGCTGGAGTTGGATCAAGGGTTGGACTTGATGATCTCAGAGGTATTTTCCAACCCGGCTGATTCTGTGATTCAACTCTGGCTGTAAAATGAGGGAAGAAAGAAATTATATCTTAAATCACTAAGGAGCCTGAAATTAATGGCAAACTAAAGCTGCCAGATCATTTGGAGTCAGAAACTTCCTTAATGACAGTTCATTGAGGAGAAGGTGCATAAAAGAGCAGAAACAAACAGCACAAGGAAAAAGTTGTCAGCAGGATAGTGCTGGAAAGGGGAGCAGTACGTGAAAAACTGTAACAGTAAGTTGAATTTCTCCTACAGTAAAGCTACAATGAACATTGCTTGAATTGGTAATCTTACAGGTGTGCAGCTAAACCAGTATTCATGTTCTTAAAGGGGTAGGAGTTGATTGTACTCTGATTTAGGAGGGTCAACTAAGAGAATGAAAATACTGATTTATAGAGGATGTTAAAAAAAAAATGTGGTTTTGGAGTTTAAGGTGTAAATGAAAGATATTGCTGCTGCCCTTGAAGTAAATGTTTGCTGGCTGAAATAAGTGATACAATAATGCTTGAACAGAGAAAGGGAACAGCTTTCCTTTGTAATCAGGGAATTGCCATCAGCAAATATCAGAGATGACTGCTAGGAGAGTCTGCCATAAATGTGCAATAGAATTTGAATTAGTTTTGAAATTAAACTTCAATTAAAGCTTTTAATTAATAATCAAATTATCAGCATACCTGATACTTGAAACTAGACTAGGTCAGAGAACTGGTTTCATCTCAGCTGCAGTTCTGTGCCCTGCCCTTGAGAGCTCTGGGAGCTGTTCCTCCTGCATGCAGTAACCTGTCCCAGGTCCAGGGTCCTGCACCTGAGTGGGGCAATCCCCAGGATCAGTACAGGTCCAATCAGTGCTGATGGGAGGGAAAGGAAGGGGATGCACAGGTTACAATCATCTTTTGAAAAATCACCTTTTCGGCAGTCAAAAAAGCATTAAGAATTACTAGGGAAGCAATAGATCATTTTTAAAAAGTATTGTTATGGAATTGTATAAATCTGTAGTTTGTCCTCCTCGGGAGGAGACTGGTGTGAGTGGTGATACCAGCTTTAAACATCTGCAGTCAGTGTAGGAAGGAGCTCGGCAGGAACGACTGGTGGTGTGGGATGGTGCTGAAGGAGGAGTCACTGGAATAGACTGCACTGGTATTTGTCTGCCTGGAAGAAGGACAGGTGCAGGGAAAAGGAGGCAGTGCAGGTACAGTGTGAGGTAGTGCTGGGTTAACCTGCGGAGGGTGCAGGCAGGGAAAGAAGGGATGGGGTGAGTTGTTGGAAGGAAAATCCATCTAGAACTCCTGAATAGCAGGTGACCACTTCTGCCTTCAGGAACGGGAAGGCCCTGAACAGCAGTCACGGGAGCCCACCAGGGACTGGGTTTCCCTTACTTGGATTCCTCTCTGACATGTGCTGCTGATAAAGCCCTGTCCCAGATGAACCCTGCATCAGACCTAATTCAGCCATCTTACACTTCTGGAAAAGTGCTTCTGTTGTGCAGATACAGTTCACATTTAAATGGGTCCTTTTTCATCCATGGCTTAATTCATGTGGCCTGTTCTAGATAGTGCATGAAAATAAACTTACCATGAATTCTTATACTTGTTGCAATGTTGTATGTCAGATTTGCAAGTACTGCAAGTCACTTCCACAGTAGTGTTCGTGAGGAAGAAAATTCAGTAAAGGGTCTCCTTCACAGCTTAAAACATGAGTATTGAAAACACATCCCAAAGATATTTCCATTTTGATCTAGTTTTACATGACTGCTACATGTTGTTCTGGTTTTTTTAGAATGATTGCTTTTTTTGTTGTTCAACCTTGATACATTTGATTATACTTCTACTTAAAAATGACAGGTGTGGACTATTGTCTCTCCTTAAAGATTGAGAATTTATTACAAAGGAATGTGTATTTTTTGCTGTTTCCAGCAGGGCCAATGCCCCTTATTTTTGTTAGGCAGTAGTGTTGGAAGAGCCCCCTCTGCTGACGGTCGGTTCTGAGCTTAGGGGCAAAAAGTAGAATCGACTCGAGACTCTCTACTAGGGATCCAAACATACGTTCATATATGACTGACGTTTCCTGCCCAGCATTTCTTAGCTAAGAAACAGGGTTGTCACCATGTTTCCATGTTGCACTTTTAGATGCAAGTCTGAAAGAGCAGGTGGGTCCACCCAGATCGTTCTGGGGGTGTGACACGCTGAGGTAGGGTGGCCAAGCTTCCCAGCTTCTGTGACAGTGTGACCCTGGGAGCCGGAGGCCAAGGAGAAGAGAGATGCAACTTCTCTTTCAAAGCAGTCATCAACCTTAGAGTGCTCAGGCAAATGAGCAAGAAATCAATGTAGTTTTTAGAGACTTAACGTAGCATCTGAGGCTGCTGCCAGAAGGAAAGATGGGATGCTTTTTGTGGCTGAAATGCCATATCCTAAATGTATTGTGAGGTTTTAATGAACAAAGTGTGGGATGTCTGAGAGAGCTTTGGAGTGGCCTTGAATTCTGAGCTAAGGAGAAGGATGCTGTTTGAAGACCCAAACTGCAGACAGGAAAGCTCCTTTACCCGGGGCCATGTGTACAGTTGGCATCAGCCCTACAGTCCCTCCCCAGAGCTGCCTGAAGGGACTTCGCTCTGTTCAGGAGGGAAGTGCAGACCAGGAGGAAGAACAGTGAGAGCCTGAATTGCAGTGCTGAATTACACACCAGCAGGAAGGAGGAAAGGAGGGAAACCAGCCTGCTTTGAGTTGCTTGCAGCTTACACACCATGTACAGGGAGTTTGTTTTCCAGCAGACCTTGTGTTCCAAAAAGTCCAGAGTGTGTGTTTCTCGCAAGAGTGGCAGTGCAGCAGCTTGCTGCTCCTTACAGCAGCAGCTGTGTGTAAGAAGTAATTCCTCTGCTTTTTTTTGCATCATGGAGGATATAGGACACAGGAAACTTGTGATCCATCTGGGAAAGGTTGGATCCACTCAACTCCTTCCCATTGCAGGTCCGGTCAGGAAGCCCAAGTATGTGGAAAGTCCCCGCGTGCCCGGTGAGGTGGCTGTGCCCCTGCGGAAGGGCCCGGAGCCAGGAGAGCCCAGCCCCAGCGGTGAGTGTGTGTGCAGGCAGCTGCAGGGGCTGTGTGAAGCACAGAGCACATTCTGGAGGGCAGGCTGCCCGGGCCTGTGGCAAGTGCCATCAAGGTGCTTGCCATCACACCCCTGTTTTCTTTGTAATTGTCTCAGTTCTTGGGGCTAGTCATTTAAAGGAAACTACAGTTTAAAAAGCCAATGTTTTCTTTCAGAAAAAGACCGTTATTTTTGATACTTAGTAACAAATATAGATCTAATTGTAATTGTTTTCGCCGTCTGTTTGATACCATGTAGTTACCGTGGTCCCTCTTGTGCCTCCATCTTCACAGCCTTTTACTGCTGGCATTCAAGTTTTAGGTGCAGCTGGGAGAGCATGTAGTTCTCATCCCCCTAGTCTGAAGGTGACCATGTCGTGATGCTCCTCCTCGCACAGAGCTGTACTTCCAGGCAGACTGCTGGGATCAGCACTAACCTCTGCTGTGTAAGGACTGGACAGTGCTTGTTGGGTTGAACACCTCACGCTTTGGTCTCTTTTACTGACTGAATTTGGTAGTGTGCCTAACATTTACTCAGACTTGTCAGTGTTATAATTTAAATATAATAATAATAGATGTGATTTTGTGATTTCACAAACTCTGTTATAACTTCGGGATTGTGACTTAAAGATTAATCGTAAACTTTAAAATGGCAGTTTTTTAGAGAAAATGTATTTTCCAGTCAAATATTTGAAGGCCTGTCAATTTGTGAAAATTCTGGGATAAAAAATCGTTTGCTGTTTACTTTCGTAGACTTCCTCTTTTTGGGATTAAGTGAGAAACAGATAATTTAGTCTTGCAGAATAAAACCTGTGCTGTTTGGGAAGTGGCTGTGCAGGTGCTCCTGGGTCTGCCCCTTGGCAGTTCCAGAGTTAAGTGTTCCTGCCAGGAGATGGTTCTCAGAGCGGTAGGATGATGCTCCTTACTAAGTTAGCTGTTTATACCTGAGGATGGGACAGGCCTACATATATATTTTTTTTAACGGACGAAAGAAATAAATGCTCTGTAAATGTTCCTGCCAGAGCAGATGGTCCCAGGTTGGTGGGTGATGCCACACTGCTGCAGTTGAAGAAGAAAATGGCTTGATTGTGAGATTCCATTAGTTTGAGGTGTTTGCCATGGGCACAGCTGTGCTTGGCTGCTTTTGGTGGAGGTTGCCTCATCTGGAACTTTGTCTTGTTATATCATTTGGATAGCAGAGGACATTTCAAAGCACTGTGCTGATAGAATTAAATATCTTTGCAGCCAGAAGAGCTGGGAACTGGTGTTACATCCTTTGCATAGCAAGCAAAACAAAAATGTATGGTATTAGCTGTAGTGTTAACTGAGATTACAAAACATCTGTGTCATTAACCTCTACTTTTTTTTGACATTACAGAAATAGAATCTCAGCCTGCCACTAAGCTTTGATAGCATTGAGCTTAGTGCTGCAGGTGGGAAAATGGTCATGTTACATCGCTCATCAGTCCGGGGATGAACTGGTTGCACTTAACCATTTCTGTTTTGACTGGCAGGGTGGGTTTTAACTCCCCTCGATTTGTGCAGATATGCAGGGGATCCAAGACTCACCAGCAATTAAAAGTTTGATGGATAGTTTGGTTGTACTCTTTTTACCTCTTTTAACAGTTTCCAAATACAAGACACTAATCTTCACCAACTTTTTTTCTCTCCACTCCAAAGCAAAGCCTGACAAAGACTTGAACTGTTCTCCTGCAGCACAAGAATTGATGACAAGATTGGGTTTTTTACTGGGGGAAGGGATTCCAACTTCTGCTCACATGGAAGAGAAAAACGAAGTTATGGTAGGATAATGAAATATATTTAATGTTCATCCTGTTTCAGAGAGGATTAATGTTATTTCCTCAATTTCCTAGTTGCAGTTACTTGATACTTACCAAAATACAATCTGTTTTAATTGACATATAATAATAGAATCGTACTTTAATTTTAACAAGTGGTTTTTTTAAGAATGAAAGATCAACTCACAGTTTCAAAACAAACTGAATAAACTTCTCATCATTTCTAGAGGTTAAATCTAATCTTCTGTGAATGTGAATAGCTTCTGAAGTTTTCTTGACCTGACATTAGTATTTAGGAGAAACTTCTTTCCTTTTGTTTTCAGTGATTTCTGAGAATGCAAAATATCAGTGTTGTGTTAAAGTGGGAGCATGCTGGGTGATAGGGTTGTGTTTGTTTTTTCCTGAGAAGTTCATGTCAGTCTAGCAGTCTTTTTCTGTCATTTGGGGTGGAGGAATTGGAGAGAAGCAAGCAGCTACTGTCCATATGAAAGTCATCTGCTAACCAGAACTTCACAGTAACTGCCAACCTTTCTCCTGCTCCTTACTCTATCCACTTTTATTCCCAGTCCTCATAAATCTTAGTGCATCAGTTTGGATTTCATTGACAGTGAAATGTGGATAAGACTGCAGTTCTATTGTTTCCGTCCAAAGAATAGCTACAGGAGGTGGAGGGGAAGGATATCCAGTAAAAAGTTTGATAGAAGAAATCTGCCTCACTGCAGCTCTTCCACTGAACAGTGAAATTCCCTTTTTTAGTTCAGAGTTCACTTTTAAAGAGTCATATGAAAGATTAAGATTCCCAGTCTATACAAAGCTTCCACTTCTTGAAGTTTTTCCTTGAAAAATGGGCTCTTTGCTTTGTTCTTACTGTGCCTCCCCTCGAAGTGTGTAGTTCTCTGCCGGGCAGTGTCCTGCTGTTGTGAGTGAGTGTTCCTGCTCTTCCCACGGCAGTGTGCAGTCCCCAGCCGAGGAGTGAGTCCCTGTTCCACCCTGACCAGCAGCACGACATCACCCAGCACCGACAGCCCCTGCTCCACCCTCAACAGCGGCGCCGGCAAAGCGGCGGCCAAGGGCAGCCCCTGCGGCACCATCAGCACCCCCAGCTCCACCCTGGAGAGCAAGGACAGTGGCATTATAGGTGAGCATCCTGAGGAGCCAGGTAACAGAAAGCAGTTTCCTCTTGGCTGTAAAAGTCTGAACAGCTGCTTCGTGTCCTTGTGCTTGGTCCTGCGCTGTCCATAGGTCCTGTTTCAAATCCTCTGTGCTGGGGAGATGGAAACCTTGTTCTTGGCTATAACAGTTGCCCAGTTGCTGTTGTTAGGTGTGCATTTTTCTTCTTTTGTTTTCCCGGTGCAGTTCTGATTTCTCCACTTTTTACTTTAAAAGAATTAATTTCCTTTGTTCTTCTCATTTTCTTCTGCCTTTTTTCCTTTTCCATTATATAGGTCTTTTTGATGCTTCTCATAAGGGGTGAAGCACAGCAGAGCTTGAAGCTGGTTTAATTTGCAGCTGAGGAAACAATAATTGGTGTGACTTCTTATGAGAATCAAATCAGACTGTTTAAAAACAATGCAGACTTTTGAGTAATTAGCATGAAAATGGAACTAAAATGGGGCATGGCGGAAGAGGTGCAATTGTGTGATCCTCCACTGAAAGATGACTGAGCTGAGGGTGTAGATGCATCTCCTGTGTGGAGTCGGTGATCGTGAGAGGCAGCCACCCTCACAGCCCAGCTGTCACACAGCTCCTTGCACCACCTAGCTGAGTATTCCAGCCAGTCTGATCAACGCTGAAGAAAATATTCCCTTTCTCCCTCTTCTGTGCCATCTGCCCTATTTCAGCTCCCTTCCCCAGGGGGTCTGTGTCTTTACCACTACCTACCTGCACCTTTGGGCACTCACATGACAAGCTTTAATGTTATTTTCTGGAAGGTCAGACTGAAATGTTAAAAGCATGTGTTTCATATTATAATCTGCTGTAGGAAGGTTTATTCTTCTTTATTGGTTTAGTCTTTTTTTTTAACACTGATTCTTTAACCAAGTGATTCCTTTTAAAATTGGGTTTTAACAGCTGTTAAGATTGCCAACAAAACCAAAGCACAGAATGCCCCCTAGCATAATGCTTTCTCAATACACAAAAGTGAGCTTTTGGTTTTATTCACATCCAGCTGATTGAGTGAATTTAGGGAGGCTGAAGAACGGAAGCAGTTCTAGATCTGAAATGCTTCAATTTGACAAAGTAACTTTAAGACATGTCATTGCCTTTGACTGTGAACTTAGTGCTTTTCTATTTACAACTTCTGTTTGGAGAAGGAATTCCAAGTGCAAGTGATCTCTCCCTGCTGTTGTGAATTCTACCATGGTGATCACTCTGGTAACACTTAACTCTGATTTTATAGATGCTCTTGCATTTTATTATAAAATGAGGTAATTAATAGTCATAAGTTTTGACATAAATTATTGTTACTGATCCATTACCCTAAAAGACATGTTTGTGATTCAACAAAAGACTCTTTTGCGTGAAACTTAAGTGCTTTAGTGTAAGAAAATGATTTTGTGAACTCATTCCATAGCAGATTGTTATGTGGTCAGCTTGGTGTAAGATCTACTTTTGAGACAGTGTGAACATCTTGATGTAAAGGGTATATCAGAATTGTTGCTTTGTGGAAAAGAGCACAAATATAGATACTGTATGAACCTACTACCCAGGCTTTACAAGCTTTAAATAGTCCGAGAGTATGTCCATGTTCTAAGTAAGGTCAGAACTAGCCTACTGTTTGTTTAAAATAGTATTTTTTAATATTTTTAATATTTTAATAGTATTAGTTGTATTGGCATGACGACTATATCATCATTTTATAACATTCTGAGTACTAATATTTTAAAATATTTTAGAACACAGTGATGAAAGTTGCTTATTAAACTGCTGAAAAGGAAGAAGTTTCAAAAATAAAAGAAACATGAAAAAAGTCCTTTACTGTACAGGGAGAAGAGAGGATGGTGGAGTTGAGAAGTTACGTGAGTGTGACAGCAGAGAGAAAACTCCTAGATCAGGAGGGGAACTTCTGTGTAGCTCCTTCAGGCAGTAGGTGGTTCATGGTTGTGGGGCCACATGGAAATCATCTGCTGCTGCTGCTCTGTGGATCTGTTGTTTGTGTCTCAGATTCAGGGAGACTTTGAGCACCCCCTGGCCACCCATGGCAGCACCCCTTGCATCTGTAAAGGTGTAAAACCAAGAAAGGTTTTATGATAAGTGACCTGGGCTTTTCCTTTTTATATACAAATGTGTCTGAGCATTCAAATGTGGTTTTAGTAGCAAATGTGCATTTTAAATTATGCTTAGCAAGTATGTTTTCTGACGTCTTTGACAGCGTTCATCCAGCCATGAAAATATCGTGCTCTTTCATGCTTCTTACGTGGGCTTCCTTTGTGTTTCTACTCCCACTATGTTTTCTGGGCCAGCAGACTGATGGGAAATCTGTCTTTTCTCCCTTTCCCTCTTTTTTAGTTACGGGTCAGGTTTCCTTTAGTTTTCCAGGGTTCTACTGCTGTAGCTGAATTCTTCTTTGCTTCCATTGAGTTTGACATAATAGTAGTGGAGGCAGGTTTTAATCTTTAGCAATGAGCTGAGTAGGAGAAAAGATTGGGCTGCTGGCCAAAATGTAAGCTTTGCTGGATCCTTGCCCCTGTTTCAGTACAAAATCTCGAGCAGCCAGGTTTCCTGGCTGCATTTCACTCCAAGAGGAATCAGAGGTTTAAAATTTCATACTTCAGGAAGAGCCAGATTTTTTTGACACGACCATCAAAATGAAATAATTTGTCATACAGAAGTACAATTTAAGGTGTGTGCAAGGATTAATGGAGTGCCTGAAAAGCTTTTTCTCTTATTTTGCCTCTAAATTGTATATCATGTTATTGGTACTTCTTAGAATACGAGCTCTTGAATTTAAGCATCAGATCTTACCTTCCTTGGGAATGTGAGCCTGAGCTGGAGGAATGCAGAGTTGTACAAGTACCTCACCATCCTTAAGGGGTGAAGCTGCAGTGCAGGTGGTGTGGAAGGACAACAGTCGGTCCTTCCACTGCCTGGACAAGGCTCAGTTCCAGGAGCTGCTCACATGGTTGGGTTTCATTGCAGCTCCAATATGCCAGAATGTTTTACTTAAGGAATTGGCCAGTTGAGTGTAGAATTGCCATATATATAGCTTTAGCTTTTAAATTGTTAGCCTGGGGAGGACCCAGAGTTCATATAGATACTATTACCTGAACTGGTACTAATTTTTTATTTTTTAATTTTATGTGGATTTTTAAACCTGATGTTCTTTCATCCTATATTGTGTTTTTCTCTGTTGATTAAAGTGTTCAAAATGCACTGATTGTTGGCTTAACCTTTAATAAATATTTGTTGTTCAGTTATTTTATGAGAGTTTAATGTAAGTAATGAAAAAAGTTTTAAATGAAACTGAGTAGTTTCAATATTAAACATACCAAAGAAGTGTATATCTGTTCTTAGGCAAAGAGGTGAGCATAGTTTTATGAAACAGTACCTGAGTAGGTCTTCAGGAGTACAAATTCTTCACACCTGGAGTAATCACAGGAGGCCTTGATTAAATGCAGTCTCGGGCAGGTAAACGCACACTCTGATAAGCCTTGGCCAGCAAAGTGGAACAGTTGGATCCCCTGGATAATGCAGTTGGTGGTGTCTCAGTGGAGTGAGTGACTGCAGCAGTGGAAGGCACTGCTCTGTAACAGCATCCAAAGGCCACCTGTGTGCTCTCAGCTGCCTCTGACTGAGGATCCCTCTAGATCTGTGCTGCTTATTGCGCAGCATCGGAAATTTTCATAGCAGTATAAGCACATCTTACTGCCTAAAAGTTTCACCTAGTAGAGAGAAATTATTTGTAAATGTTCTCTGGTGACATCAGAAACAGCTTCCTCAAAAAAACCTTTCTTTGATGCTCTGATTTACATTATACTGCAGCACATTAAAATACTTTGAAAACCTTAATCAGTATGTTTAATATAGTTTGAAATTTTGTTAATATACTCAACTGATTCTTTTACATTGTGCATCTGGCCTTGTTTGCTCTTCTTGACAGTAAAATGTAGTAGTTAGCTAAGAAAGGAGCAGTATATAGCTCAGTTGCTGGAAGGTTTCTGTCGAGATTAGTTTGCCAGATATGTGAGTGCAGGCTCTTTATCATCCTAATGTAATTGCGTGTTTTAGGTGAGACAGACCTGAACAACATTGAATTTTTGTCATTTATGCTTCACAGTGCTGTTTGAGAATGACTATTCTAACATGTGTGCCGTGTTCCTCTGGTATGTACTTTAGTTGGGTTTTTTCACTCTTTTTCAGCCACCATAACCAGTTCATCAGAAAATGATGATCGTAGCGGATCCAGTTTGGAATGGAGCAAGGATGGGAGTCTCAGAGCTGGAAAACATCATGGCATCAGTCACGATCGAAGGACAGATAATTGTTCACCAGTTGCAGAAGAGGAGGCCATTGGATCTGCTGAGAATTTGCCAAAAGAAGTACCAACAGGAGAGGGTTCCCTTCCTTACGCTCAGAATTCTGGCTCTTTAATAATGCCTCGTCCCAACTCCGTTGCAGGTAGAGTCCTGAGGTAGAAAACAAGGATATTCTTAATGGTAGGACATTTCTGTTGAATCTTTCTGTAGTTACACTGTTAGTATGAAAGTGTCTCTGTAGGACAAAAAGAAAAAAGCCTCTGTTCTGAACTGAATAGATGAGCATTACCTACGTTGTTTAAATTTGTCATCCAGAGAGCTGTTACCGTGCTTTCTACTAGGTATTGGTTAGGTCAGGACTTAGAAAGTCCATCAGTTATTCCAGGATTCTTTGTGGGGTCAGGTAGTGTATTAGCAGGTAATACCTGAACCTGTTGCTAACGCTTCTGACCTTGCTGAGGTGGTTGTTCTCACACTGAAAAAGGAAACTCTCTTAATATGAGAACTGTTTGCAACATGAGGAAGTTAAGGCAGATGTGAGGGCCATCTAAATGGGGAAAAACCCAAGCAGATCTTCAGTGAACTTGATTGAAAAACATTTTGTAAATGTTTATAACGTGAATGGCTTTGCTGCCATTGTCTAGAAAAACTTCTGTGTAAGTACCACGTGGAGGAAGAACTGTAATAAATAATAACGCCCTTGGTAACTTCTGTGGAGAGAAGAATAATCTTCAGTCCTTTAATACTCTAGCAACAAGTTCAACCAAACTGGAGGATCTGAGTTACTTGGATGGACAGAGGAACACTCCTTTACGCACTTCGATTCGCTTGCCTTGGCACAGCACGGCCGGCGGGAGAGCGCAGCAGGAAGGTAAAGGTGCAGCCTGCCAGCTGCCTCTGTCCTGGCACAGGCACACGGCCTGCAGGGGTTTGGTCATGTGCATGGGCTGTGATCTCTGAGAGCAGCCCTTCAGAGTGCTCCTGACACATCAGTCTACGTGTCTGCAGATAAGAGGCTTGCTTACACTTTTTCCTGCACGATGCTGTGGTTCAGAGATCGAATTGAATGCCTGTGCATCCGTCACAACCAATGGCAATTAAAAGCAGAAAAACCTAAGTAAACTCCTGGTAGAACTGATCTTGAGATTATATGTAGACACTATTCTGTGCTCTTTCACTGAGAGCTTTTCGTAGTCGTAGTTGGATGCTCAAACAGCATTTGTGTAACATTAGATTTGGGTAGTGAATCTTCAGAGCATTTTATTAGTGAACATTATGATTCCCATAAATTTTAATGTATTTTATGCAATCAAACCCAAATTCTTCTCTAAGTTGTCAGGTGTTTGCCAAATATATAGATCAAGTAATCAAGCGTGTAACTTCTGATCTTGTGACTTCAAAAGTACAAAAAACAAGGTAGTAGTTTTTTTATATTACTTTAAAAAGAAGGGGTTTTTTAAAGCAGAAAAAATTGTTTATTCTCTGTACCTTTCTCTGTTTCTCTGTAAGTGTCTTTACAGATCTGAAGACTGAAATGCTCAGCAGTGTATTCACTCTGAAATGAAAAATATTTGGCACTTCCCCATTTTTAGAGTTGTTAATGCATTTTTAAGAAAACTTTTTGGATTCTGCAACTTATTAACTCAAGTTCAGTTGTAAAAAAAATCGCCAAATTATACTTGTAGCTTTTTCTCTTTACAGTTTTATTCATGCAGGAATTAGGGAGATGACCTGAACTGAGATCAGTCTTATAGTGTTTCCACGATGAAGGCTCTAAAAAGTCAGATTGTGACCACTAAGTGCCATTCCCTTCTGAAACTGTGCTGTTTGATTGCATGTCAAGTTTCTTCTAATGAACCTTCCTCTCTGCCACCTCTTCCCAGCTCGTTTCATCCCCTACAAGCCCCAGGACATTTTGCTGAAGCCGCTGCTGTTCGAGGTGCCGAGCATAACCACAGACTCAGTGTTCGTTGGAAGAGAGTGGCTGTTCGAGGCCATTGAACAAAAGCTGCAGAGTCCTGACCCAGCAGGGAGCAGGGGAGTGGTCATCACTGGAAATGTGGGATTTGGGAAGACTGCCATCATCTCACGATTGGTGGCACTCAGCTGCCATGGAAGTCGCATGAGGCAAATAGCTTCAAACAGCCCTAATTCATCCCCCAAAAGTAGGTTCCCTTTCCTTATTTGGGTTAGTGTGCTGACAGCAGGAGTCACATGTTTGCTCTTCGGCTTGAGGTTGCTGGGCCTCATCAGCTCCTTAGCAAACATGTGTTTCTTCCAATGAGCAAAGGAAGCTAAAGTTAAAATTGTGTGTTCTGACCAATACCTTCTACATCACATGGGGTGGGCTCAGCCCATCAGGGGTGGTAACATGAGACAGTGTGCAGGATCTCTTCCCTCTGCCAGGCAGTGTGTACCCCAGGCTCTGAGATGTGACTGTAGTCGCTTTGTCTCTGACGAGTTTGGAAAGGGAGCAGTGAGTGTTTCTTTACCTCTATGTACCACGTGCTTTCCATAGAATTTCTGTAGAGGTGAGAATAAAGCTATGGAGAAACCCCCTCTGTCTTCTACTGGGATCCGTAGCATCCTCTCACCAGACCAGTCCAGTGCCTGCATTAACTGGAACGATGGGGAGGCTGCCGTTACTGCTACTTCCCCTACTGGCACTTGAAATATTACTATGATTAATAATAACAATGAGAAATTGTTTCTGTTTCTCAAGAGTTCAGTCATATAATAACTGTTAGTTTAAATGAAGCATCATATGTGTAGTTTTCTGAAGGAAACTCTTCACATCAGCATGGTTTTGCTTTCAGTAATTCTGTAGTTTTGACCTACAAGTCTGTTTAGTTGTTTTAAAATGATGAAGTTGCAAATGTGGGCCTGTATTTATCAGACTAATTGCAAGTTTCTTGTAGTGCTATTTCTCAGTGTTAATTTTTACTATAGCAGTGAAAATACTCCATGATGTTTTCTTAAAAAGCAGTCTGCTACCAGCAAATTTGGTCTCTTGTATTTGTTGCCTTTTAAAAACAGGTGGTGACTCCTGCCAGGAGATTCCCTTAAGCCAGTTACCCTTGTGTGCCCCTCCAGCAGGTGACACCAGTACAGTGAAGACTCTGACTTGTCCTGCTACTCCTGAGTACAAAAATCAAACAGGAGATGCTGTGAGGCGCCTTGCTTCAAAGGTGAGCTCTCACTCCTCAGAGATGCTCAGTGTGTTGGGGAGCTTTGAGGTGGGGTCAGTCTGCTTTGCAGAGCCCCCGGGAGGCACAGGCAGTGCTGGGAGAGGGGCAGTCACCTGGGCACTTCTGTGGGATGGCTCTGTTTGGTGGCTGGTGAAACCAGCTACCTGCCTCTGCTGCCTTTCAGGAGATCACTTGGATCCTTCTTGGTCTTTAAAGGAGTCAGGTTAACAATTTCTCCTCACTTTTGCGGGGGTGTGGGAAGTTGGGATCCTTTCCTTGCCAAGGGGGCTGTGTGTTCTTTACAGGGGGCTGCTCAATGTACCTTCCAAAAGCAAAATTGGGGTGGGGGGTGGGGTTAAAATCTTTGGTCTGTATATAATCCATCTATATGCTGCTATGATACAAGTTGAGTCTGAATGTAGTTCTTCTGTTTTCCGTACTCTGAGAGTCTGAAGTCATTTTTGCATTAGATTGCTATGTTAAGTGTTTTATTTTGTGCCTAAGTAGTAAAAATAATGAATGTCTGAATTACCTACTTTATACGAATATAACTCATGCAATCTTTAAAGTGATATGTGTTGGTTAGAAGCAGCGTTATGAAAAGCCACTGAAGTGCAGGCTTTTTTGTTTGCTGTGACACCATGTTTTCCTTGTGGTTGGATTTATTTTTTCAGAGAAATATGGCTGATGTCCTGGTTTATTTTTAAGTAATACACACTTTCGCAATACTCAGAATAAAGCTAGTTGTCTCATTCCTCCACTGGCTTATGTGAGCATGTCTTTAATAGCTGTCTGTCATTTACTTCTGCCTGGTGATGATCCAGTTAGTCCTTGGTTGTTACGGTGTGAGACACAGAGTTGTTAAATCCCAATTAATAGGTCAGAGCCTCAAGTTACTTCTCTTGTACTGCTTAGTTATTTAGCTGCTTCCCCACTGTATCCAAGTGCCACAAACTCCCAATTGCTGTTTTCCTGCTGGAATGTGACACTTTGGTTTGTTTTCCTCTCTGCGTGCCCTGAAAGGTCCAAAATCTACTCGGTTGCCTTCCTCCCTGTGTTTGACCCAGGCCTGTGGGGTTGGAGCTGACGCTGAAGAGTATTTGGTAGTTGAAAGAGAAGTTTAATAACACTTTAGTACACTTTACTACACTAACTGGTAACCAGCTGAAGTACTGAGAAGGTAATGCTTTTTGGTTTTCCCTCTCTCCAGGTGGTGGCTTACCACTACTGCCAGGCTGACAACACATACACGTGCCTGGTGCCCGAGTTCGTGCACAGTGTGGCCGCCCTGCTGTGCCGCTCCCAGCAGCTGCCAGCCTTCCGAGAGCTGCTGGTGCGAGAGCCCCAGCTGCAGAGCCTGCTGAGCCTCCGCTCCTGCGTGCAGGACCCCGCAGCGGCCTTCCAAAGGGGCGTGCTGGAACCGCTCGCAAACCTCAGGAGAGGTACGTTAAGCAGGAAGGGACTTGAAATGGGATCTGAACTGCATCAAAAGTGGAAAAGAAATCAAAAATAAATAAAGCAGAATATCCCGGGAGAAAGGGATTATTCCTTAATTGTTGTAGTTGTTTGTGACAATAATAGGTGGGTTTGTGTTTTAAAGTTGATTTGTGTTTTAAATTCAAATTCTGTGAAACTTACTGAAGTCATGGAAACTTTACTTTTTTTTTTTTTTCCAGAAAACTGAAGGATAGCTGTAGCTTGAAGTTAAGGTTGCACATTCATGTTAAAGGATTTTGTTTTCAGATGCTTTTGAGTTTTGTCACATGTTTTCTCTTGTAATAGTTTGTGCCTAAGCATTTGCAAGGTGGATTAGGATAAAAATTTGAGGACAAAAATGTGTCATTTAATGGGAAAATTAATTTTCATCTTTTCCTTTTTTATGTTCAAATTTCAGAGCAGAAGATTCCTGAGGAAGACTACATAATTTTGGTAGATGGTTTAAATGATGCTGAATTTCATAAACCTGATTATGGTGACACAATTGCTTCATTTATCACGAGTATAATCTGTAACTTTCCTCCCTGGCTGAAGCTCATTGTGACTGTAAGAACTAACTTCCAGGTAAAAACACCTTTTAACACTTTTCTTACCCTTAAAGACTAAATGATCATTTATATTGGTGCAGCTGCATTATTATGAAAAATACTGGGTTTACGGGAATTCAAAGTAAAGTCTCTTGGGTTTTTTCCTTCCTTTGTTGCCACATGTTTGTTTGCAGTGCACAAATATGATATTGGAGGCCTTTTTAGTTGTGAATCACTTTCTTGGGTTTGGCAGTAGAATTGATAAGAAGTGGTGAAATTGGAGTCTGTTCCCTTGGCCCTCAGGACTGCAGTGGCAAGGGGCAGATGTGCTGCAGTACGGCCTCCTGGAGTTCATTTCATCTCTGCCTGCCTGCCAGGAGCACTAGGAGTGTCTAACTGGCTGAAGAGTTAATTGATTTCTCAACTAAAATTTTTTTTTTTTATTTTATTTTCTGCAGTAGGGAGTATTCCCTCTCTGGAGACGTGTGTCTGTGGTTAAGACATCTCACTAGCCTGACAGTGCAGCTTTTAGAAATCCATATAACTGCATAAAGTGGAATAGAGAGTTCCTTTTTGTGTTGTGGAAGTGTGGAGAAGTTTGTTTTAAACCCTTGTGATACCTCTGTGGAGGAAGTTTTTAGTTCCAAAACTTTAATTTTAGAAATCTTAAAGTAAAACTTTAGAAGTTTTACGTTAAGTAAGAAGTTTAGGTTAAAAGTTGAAGAAGCTTTTCTTTAAAATAAAGATCTTTTGGATCTTTGTTTACATAAACATAAAAATGTGTTCAGGTGAAGCTGCTGAAGTGTCGGACTGTGCCACACTTGGCACTTGCCTTCAGCCACATTGGGCTGGGCATGTGTGGATGGTGCCTTTCTGGTACATTGTTACTGGAAGATAAAATGAAAAGGAGATTCTTTTCTCTCTTGTCATTTATGATACTTCTTAGTAAATCTTTCCTACCTAATATATCATTCCTCTTACCTGCCCCTTCCCGTGGCCTGTCTTAGGGTCACTTCTCTTAACTGTATTCTGGTTTGAAGTGATCATTTCTATACCTCATCCCCTTCAACTACTGAGCTTGGTCACTGTAATATTTGATACTTTCCTATGAAAATTAGTAAAATGTAGTACTGTTCTACCTGTTATCAGGGGATGGTATTTGCAAAGCCATCACAGGGGTACTAAATTGCTTTGTCTGATACTCACTACAGAAGAGAAACAGAGCAGAGATGTGTCATGGAGTTCTCAGTGCTGGAATACTGTAATGCCTCTGGGTTTGTTTTTTCTTTCTTTTTTTCCCCCCTCTCCCCCTCACAGGAAGTAGTAAGTTCACTACCATTTGTTGCAATATCCTTGGACAGTTTTCCAGACAACAAAGAAATTCGCAGTGATTTGAATGCTTACATTCAGTACAGAATTAATAACAGCCAGGAAATCATAAACAACATATCTTTAAATGGAAAAGCTGATGCAGCTACTATTGGGAAAGTGAGTAACCACCTGATCATGAGAAGCCTGGGATCTTATCTCTATTTGAAACTCACTCTGGATCTTTTCCAAAAAGGTCACTTAGTAATCAAAAGTGCAAGCTACAAGGTTGTTCCTGTGTCTCTGTCAGAGCTGTACTTACTGCAGTGCAATATGAAGTTCATGACAAACTCTGCTTTTGAGCGAGCCCAGCCCATACTCAATGTGGCACTGGCATCCCTGCATCCCATGACAGATGACCAGATTTTCCAAGCTATTAATGCAGGACAAATAAATGGGGAACACCAGTGGGAAGACTTCAGCCAGAGGATGGAAGCCCTTTCGTGTTTTCTGATCAAAAGACGTGACAAAACACGCATGTTCTGCCATCCTTCCTTCAGGGAATGGCTTGTCTGGAGAGCAGATGGTGAAAATACTGACTTCTTGTGTGAGCCAAGGTAAATAAAACATGCGGTAATTTGGTTTCAAATAACTGCTATTATGTTTTGTATAATTGATTGCAGCAGCTGGTGAGGGGAAAGAGGGATGTTAAAGCACAAGTGCACCTAATTTTTTCCAAAATTAAAACTTCCATATTTTTAGAGGTAGACTTGACTTGAAGTCAAAGGTTACATTGCATAATTGACTCTGTAGAAGTCACAAGTTTGCATTTGACTTTGCCGCTACCTTCATGGAGAAATGAGAGTACTGTGTTGTTATTAGTACAGCACGCTTGTTAGGAATCAAGTGCAGCAGCATCTTGCCTATGTAGAGTGCAGGAGTAGAAAGGGCAGATCATTCGGGGTCTTTTAAACATAACAATATTAAGACATTTTGTTCTGTGATTATATCCTCCTGGCATTGTTTCAGTTTGTTCCAGCTCCCTTTCTGTGACCTGGGGAGCAGGAGTTGGTTGAGTTGGAGACAGTGACTGTTTACTGTTCATCACATTCTCGCAGTTGGCTCCTTCCGTTTTTTTCATGTTCTTCAAGGTTTACAGTTTTTGGGTTTTACAAAAGAATAAACAATGCTGACATTTGAAATTATGACCTGCCCAAGACTTGTCTGTGCTTTCATGTGGCTGTAACAGAGCCAGTTCTGTAGGTGGAACTGGGGGGTTGCAGCCTCATCCCACTGGGTATCCCAGCGCCTGCCCCAGCAGCAGTGGGGGCTGCCTGGGCTTAGGGAGAGCTGCTGGCTTTGGAAAGTTCTGTCCAGAAATTTCTGAAGGCAGGGTGAGAAGCCCCCTGCAACTTCCCCCCACCAGCTGAAGAGTCCAGTTAGCATATGGTTAACTGCCCAGTTCCAGTGTATGTCTCATTAATGAATAGTATATGATAACCTTGTTTCCTCAGGCTTGTGGCACTGCCACTGTTTTCTAGAACACTGACCACCAGTAATGTAGGTGTAGAATTACTAAATTCGCATTTTATCTGAATTTTCAAAAGGATCCAGATCTTGTGCTTCTAAAACAATTGGCTCCTCTCTCAGGTGCCTGCCGTTCCTGGCTCTGAGAACACAAAAGGGAGCAGTAAACCAGAGTCAAAGCTGACATGGGCCCCCTGCGAGGGGACAGCAGAGCAATACCAGGACTGTGTTTCAACTTCAAAATTTGCCTTTTTTCTTTTTGTGTTATTTTGTTATGGAAAGAATTCTGTTCAGATTGTAATGGTGTGTTTCAGTAGTCTGACAAAGTTGAGCTGTTATAACAGGCATATAGACATGTTAGGATATTTACTGAGATACAGTTATAAGAGTGGTTCTCAATCCTTTTTACTAGGAATGGACATGCTCTACTGGCTTTCATGTTTTCTCGACAAGAGGGAAAGTTAAATCGCCAACAAACTATGGAACTTGGTCATCACATTCTTAAAGCTCACATTTTTAAGGTAAAGCTTGCAACTTAGTAGTTTTATTACCTCCTCTTGTGAACGGATCACAGAGATTCTCCTCTGACTTGCTTGAATAATTTGTTAGGAGCTTATGCAAAATACTTGGTAGTGCTAATGATCCAAATTGTTACTTCTCTTTATACTGAGTTGTAGATCAAAATAGTATTTCTAATCTTATAGAGAGATCTCCTGTTATATCATTCCTGTTAGGGTCTGAGTAAAAGGACCGGAATTTCTTCCAGTCACCTCCAAGCCTTGTGGATTGGTTATAGTACTGACGGACTGTCCACAGCCCTGGCTTCTCTAAGAAACATCTACACACCCAATGTGAAGGTAAGAAAATCAGCCTTCTCCTACAGTCAGCGCTTCATCTGCTGCTGCTGCTGCTGCCACTGGTTGGTGCTGAAGTTTTAGCAGAAAAGCTGCTCATGCCTGGACCTGAACTCCTTTGTAGCAAGCCTTCATGTGCTTTTGTAAGCTGTGGTTGAAGTCCAAATCAGTTTTCCTGGATGGTTTGAATGGAAAGAAGGCTTAGCCCTGGTTCTGCTGTAGCCGTGCTCTGCAGCTCAGGGGGATGTGGGTGCATTTCTGGGGCTCAGACACCCCCCGTGGCCTTGCTGGGCAGAGCTCAGCCCTGTCTGCTGCTGTGGGGACACGCCGCTTGTAACAGGGGAAATGCTGTGAGAGGGAAGGATGTAAAATGCCATACCTTTGCGCTAGTATTTGAATCCCCAGATTACAGATAGGGAAATCCAAGTCAGTGAGCTGGACTTTGAGCCAGCTGCTCCTTGTGGTTGGGAAGGGCATGTCCATGAACACACACACAGATGCAGGCTCTGCTGATTTTTTTTGAGATTGCTTTTTATGCAGTCTTGTTCTCTCTGAATGGAGACAGTTACTTAAATCTGCAGTCACACATGCATTTGTGGTGAGAATAGTGAGTTTTCAGGAGAGAGATGAGTCTTCTATTGGGAGTGCGTTGGTCAGTAATACAGTAATTATTTACTAAGAGAAGATTCTACACTCATATATTGCTATACATATAGATATATATAAAGTTGGTCTGCCAGTAAAATGTGCATCAAACTTAGGGAGTAAATTATGGGTACCTGATCAAGGTGTCAAATTCAGACAGATCTGAGGAAAATATTGCTGTGTTTAAATTAAATTTTAGGTGAGTCGGCTGCTGATTTTGGCAGGAGCAAATGTGAATTACAGGACTGAAGTACTGAATAACGCTCCAGTGTTGTGTGTTCAGTCGCACCTTGGGCATGAAGAAGTGGTCACTCTTCTACTAGAATTTGGAGCTGCTATTGATGGAACTTCAGCAAACGGGATGACAGCCCTGAGTTACGCAGCTGCTGCTGGTCACATGAACATCGTATCACTGCTGTGTAAAAGGGGTGCAAAGGTGAGCTGGTGCACAAAGACTGCAGAGTGGGAAGCCAAGAGAGTCAGGCAAAGGCCTAAGAAAACTGTTGTTTATTACAGAAATACATAATTATCAGACATAGGCCTGGGGGCAGTCCAGACTTCGGTGAGACATTTTCCTTGTGACATTAATCACAACCCTCTCCCAGATATGTTTGGGGTGCACCTTACTGTGTACTTACAGGACCTTCTCATCAGCTTACTTGTCTTACTGAGGGAGTGTCAGAGCCCCCTAAAGTTGAGGTTGAGAGCATCCCCAGCTCTCCTCACCCCTGCTCCCATTCCCTTGGAGCCCCAGGCTGTCCAGCTGGCCAAGCCTGATCTCCCCTTGGCAAATCCATGCTGACAGCTCCTGGTCACCTTCTTGTCCTTCATGTGTTTGGCAGTGGTTTCCAGGATTCTGTTTTCCATCACTTTCCCAGCCACTGAGGTGAGGCTACCTAGCCTGTAATTCTCCAGATGTCCCTGCCTGCCCTGGACAGCAGGAGTGGCAGCTGCTCTCTCCCAGTGCTCGAGGTCTCCTCTCTAGGCCTTTCACTGCACTTTTTAACCCCCAGTGTTCCTTTTCCCCCGTGCAGGCCGACTGTGCAGACAAGAAGGGCCAGTGTGCCTTGGTCCATAGTGCCCTGAGAGGGCACCGTGGCATCCTGGAGTACCTGCTGGGGCTGGTGTGGGTGGCTCCGTGCCGGGAGCAGGATGCGCTGCGGAAGCGCCAAGCGCTGCACCAGGCGCTGACAGCCGCTGCCAGCATGGGGCACTGCCAGGTGGGTGAGGATCTCACAGGGGGCACTGCCGGGTGGGTGGTGATAAACACTCCTGGTGTGTATCACAGTTTGTATTAGCAGCTGGTGCAAATGCTGTCACTGACTACCCAATAATATGGCTTCAGGATTTGCTTATGTGTATTTTGTGTCTACTTTTTTGTTCTCTATTCTTGGAAGTTGTCCTAAACCTCTAGTGGTAATGATGATTTTCTGTATCAAAGATCCACCTGAATGGATCTGCTTCAAGGTGAATTTTTTGAACTGTTTTCAATAACATTCATTCACCTTCGAATCATACTAAAATCCTACTGAAGCTGCTCTGAACAGTCCTGGTTTTCTTGATTGTAGGCATTGAGAGGGAAGGGCTTTCGTTTGTTTTACACCTTTTGTCCTTTGATGTATCTTGCAAGTGACAACTGATGCTTTTGTGGCTCAGCACATCTCTACTCCCTGGTTTTATAGGTGGTTCATTACATCCTGACAGTTGAGAAGGACCATGACGTGGATATCAATGACACTGATGCCTTGTGGGGAGAAACAGGTATTTCCTTTGCCATATTTTTCCTAATTAGAGTTGCTCATTTAAGAAGAAAGAGTCTTTTAATTTTTTTAATTTAATTTTCTGTAATAAAAATAATGGGACATACCAGTTTTAATAATAAAATGCAGTTTATAAGGATAGAGTTTTAACTTACTAAATCTGTTCATCTCATGTATTGAATAATTATTTTATATTAAAATTACTGTAAATTACTTTTTAATTAAATTGAAAATGGTGGAAATACAGTGTTTCATTATGGAACTTTATGGGATTCTCTGTTTGAGAACTTCTATTTAAATCTCATAAGTTTTGAGGAAATGCTGGGCTGTTGCCTCATTTGCTCTAATTAGGCAGTGGAGGAAAAGACCTCTTTTTAGATATCTGTTTCTAAATTAATTTTGTTCTTTAATATTTTGTCAGTGGTGGTTTTTTTTAAATTCTTGCATAATGCACTGGGAATCTTTACTCACCGAGGAAGTGAACTCCTGAAAGGAGGATTTTTGAACAAGACAGAGTCTTTTGCCAGTAATACTGATATCTAGAACAGTTATTTTCCAGTTGTTCAGCTCTAAACAGTTGATGTAACTGCAGCACAGTGAAGCTTCAGTGAGCAAGGACAGAACAGATACTGTTAAAAAGGAAAAATTTACCTGAAGTGTTTGTAATTTAATTTACTTTCAGCATTCACTGGAATTAAAAAAAAAATCTACTTTATTATGTTTGAAAATGCTAAAAAATTAGTAACAGGAAATTCACAATTTGACCCACTTCTTATTAGAAAATACAGAGTATTCCCTTTGTCATATTTTTCCTTAGTAGAGTTGCTCATATGGGCTTTAGAAACAGGAGGGGCAAGTCCTTTGCTGATCTTGCAGGAGTCACACACAGACCTGTTTTCTAAACAGTGTTGGCATGACTGGTGAGGCTTCAACACAAACAACAACAAAATTTTAATTTCAAAGTCTATTTTGAGCAAAATGGAAGAAGGGAAAAAATAATGATGGAGAAAGTATTTTCTTTTTTTTGTTCTTTTCAGCTTTCAATGAGGGTCACAGTGAAAAGCTGAAACAAGGGGGATTCAGTAACACCTGCATGGGGAGGGTGTAAAGGGTTAGCCAGCCCAGAGCTGGTGCTGATGCCATGCTTTCCCCAGCCCCCTGATGCCATGCTTTCTCCAGCCCTCACAGCTGCTGCAGGACGAGGGAAGCTGGACGTGTGCGAGTTCCTCCTGGGGCGCGGGGCAGCCGTGACGAGAGCCAACAGGAGGGGGGTGCCCCCGCTGCTCTGCGCCGTCCGGCAGGGCCACTGGCAGGTCTGCACAGTCTGGGGGATCCCTTGGGAGCTGGGCCCCGATTCCTCTCCCCTCCAGTTCTGAAATAAATTAGTGTACGTTCTAATGGGCGTTTGCATCAACTTCCCTTCCAAACCCTTTGTATCACTTGACATAACTTACAGAAGTCCATCGGCTGTACGACAGCCTTAGTTGTAACATACCTGAAAACACGTGAGTTAAAATATTTCATTTCCTAGACCAAGATCAGAGGCCATTTCAGATCCTCTGAGCTGCTGCTGGGCAGAAAGAGAGAACCTTTGCATCAGGAGCCTTCCTCATTCTGGCCTCTCCTGCCAGGACAAGGCTCTGGACTGCAAACAGTCAGGGCTTGAGCTGCATGGGATTTCCCAGGGATTGCTATAAATAACACTTGTCCTCTGTTCTAAAAGTTCATGATATTGTGGCTGAAATCTAAATCTGCCAATTTAATAAAATCATAGTGTCAGTAAGGCTGGAAAAGCCCTCTGAGCCCATCGAGTCCAACCATTCCCCAGCACTGCCAGGGCCACCCATGTTCCCAGGTGCTCCATCCACGCGGCTGTTAAATCCCTCTGGGGACAGGGGCTCTAGAACTGCCCTGGGCAGCTGTGACAGGGCTGGACAGCCCTGTCAGGAAAGAAATTTTCTCAGTATCCAACCTAAACCTCCCCTGGTACAAGCAGTGTATTTTTAAAGTGCTATTTTCTGTTTCAGATTGCTAAACTTCTAGTGGAGCATGGGGCTGATGTGAATTTAAGTGACAAGCAGGGCCGAACACCACTGATGGTGGCTTCTTGTGAAGGACATCTGAGCACTGTGGAATTTCTGCTTTCTGAAGGTAGAAAATAAATAGTGGATCAAGGCTGCACAGGTGCACCAGAGACTGCATCTGCGTGTTAGGCAGTTTTTCCTATTCAACAGAACATCTTCCTAACAAAGTTAATTTTCATTTTACAGGTGCAGCTATTTCATCTCTGGACAAGGAAGGACTGACAGCTCTGAGCTGGGCATGTCTGAAAGGCCATAGGGAAGTGGTTCAGTATTTAGTAGAGAAAGGTGCAACAACTGATCAGACAGACAAAAATGGACGAACACCCCTAGACTTGGCAGCTTTTTATGGAGATGCTGGTATTGTAAGTGTAACAATAAAAAAATTAAGCACGTACTAAATTTTCATAATACAAAACAGAGCTTAGAAAAAAATATTGCCAACCACAATGGAAAGAAAATTTGAGGAAGTAGCCAAGATGCTTACACTGCTCACATCCGAACTGCAGTGCAAGTGTTTGCACAGAAAAGCATTTTCTAGATGAGGTAGAAGCCGAGAATTATGCTGCAAACCCATGGAGGTCCCCTGGCAGGGTCCTGATCAGGTGGTGCCTTCATGGAGCAGAGACCCCAGGGAGAGGTGTAGGAAGAGGGGAAAGGCACTATGGACAGATCCAAGAGGTCAGCAGAGAACTAGAAGGAACAGCATGTGCAGCCTCTCACACTCACATCTGTATTTCCGAGTCTGCACAGACAATGTCCTGTTTCAGAACAGCACTTCAGGTGCTGCCATGCAGGGAACTCACTGTAGCACTTGGTCCCATCCAGCCTTTGTCTGAATGAACTTGAAATTGTAAATAAGCCCTCAGGTTCTGCACTGGCTTTGGCAGGTTCCTGATGCTGCGAGTGTTCGTAGGTGACACTGGATAGACTCTGCTGGGAAGTGAGGGTGTCCAGGCTCCTTCCTGTCCCTGTGTTTGCTGTAGGTGGTTGTGCTGGAGCAGTGCCAGCTGCCATGTCCCCTCACAGACTGGTCCCTTCAGGGTCTGTGCTCAGCCACTGGCTGGGGGGGATGATGCCAATGAAGAGGTCCCTGAGCAGGCCCATGGCTGCGGGTCATGGGGCCTCTTCCCTTCAGAGATCACTGCTGGTCACACTTGGGCAAGTAACAGCCTTGGAAAACGACCGTTGCTTCCATCCAACCTGCCCCTGCTGCCAGGTATCCCCATGCTGTGTTGCCTTCAGTGGATTTCACATGGCTGTACCGGCCTCTGGAGCATATTCTCAGTGTATTTCCAGGAGGATATGCGGTAGCTTAAATATTTCCTTGGTCTGCCTTTCCTGCTACAAGCCATATCACAAGGCTTGTCTCATTTCTTTTCCCAGGTGCAGTATCTGGTGGAGAAAGGAGCAATGATAGAGCACGTGGACCACAGTGGGATGCGGCCACTGGACAGAGCGATCGGCTGCCGCAACACCTCAGTTGTGGTCACACTGCTGAGAAAAGGAGCTAAGCTGGGTTAGTGGAGCTGCCCTGTACCAGGAGAAACAGCTGCCTTCTGCTCTGCCAGCAGCAGTCATTTCTGTAAAGCGGATTAAATAACTGGAAACACCAGATTTTTGCTGGTTTCTGGTTTGCAGATGCCCACTCAAGAGAAACAATCTTCTTTAAAGGTGGACACACACAACTCACTTTAGAAGTGAGGAAATAAAGGAGTTTTATTCTGCTCCTTTCTTTGATGTGTGCTGAGGGCGAGGTCTGGAAGAATCACTCCGTACATGGTTACTCTGCCATGATATACTTAAACAAGAAAATGATGATTTGCTATTAGTGATACATAAGTCTGACACTGTTAATGAATTAGATTAACAAGTTTTACATTTAAGTGACATTCTTTTAATAAATTATAGAATCATACATTTTTGCAAAGGGTAGGCAAAAAAATGTATGTCCAAGTCATGTATATGAGTAGATAAGTACCTGGTGCAGTTGTGTATGTGATAATTACTGACTCCTTAGTACCTTAGAATCATTATTTCATATTATTTGGGTAGTAAGTATGACCAAATACAGAGTCTTACTTAGGCGTGAGCTTTACAGTGGTGGGGCAGGGATAGATGTAGTTCAAACATGTGCACACCCTCATGATGATGATAACAGGAATACTAGTTCCATGTGGGTGGAATATCTCCTGAAGTGGGATTAGGCTCTCTAGTGTGATTCACTTTCTACTCTGAAAGCAGAAACACACTTTCTTCCCCTTTGTCAGAGACTCCTAAAATTTAACTTGCAGGAAATGCAGCCTGGGCTATGGCCACCTCAAAACCCGATATCCTCCTGATTCTGCTGCAGAAACTGATGGAAGAAGGAAATACGCTGTACAAAGTAGGTAGATTTGTATTTTTCATGATAACAGAATCTTGGACGTCTGCCTGAAAGTACATTAAATTTCTTTATACCTCCTTTTCAACTACATCATCTGATATTTTACTGGTCTGCTAAAAAAAAAACCCCATGTATCATACATGATTTTTTCTGGTACTAGTAGTATTAATGCAAGTATTATCCTGGTCAAATAGCATTAAACGTTTTGAGTTCAGAAACAACACAAACTATAGTTAACGTGCAAGTTCTCTCACTGTGCTTGTTTGCCAGTATAGCCCATAGCGTGTACATTTATTTTTTAAAAAAATCTGTTTTCTACTTGAAGGGCACCTCTTGGTACATGTCAAATATAAAATGCTTTTTTGCAACAGTATTGCAATATTAAAAGGTTTGTGAAAAGCTTCTTGTTCCCTAAAATCTGCAGAAAGGCAAGATGAAGGAAGCAGCACAGCGCTATCAGTACGCCTTGAGGAAGTTCCCAAGGGAAGGATTTGGAGAGGAAATGAAAGCCTTCACTGAGCTGAGAGTTTCATTGTACCTGAACCTGTCACGATGCCGCCGAAAAACAAATGTAAGATCTTACTGTTCCTCTGCTGCCTCTCTGGCTTTGGGAATCTGAGAATTCTCTCCTACTGCATTGCTGGGGTTGTACGTGGACATTTATTTGTGCTATTTTAGAATCCTTTTCACTGTACCCTGATTTTGGGCTTTTTTGTGTCAGCAAATGGGCAGTTCATAAGAAGAGTGTGTCCTGCAGTGGGGGATCTATTACAGCTGCTCTGAAATCATCCAGTTATTTTGGAATGATGACCTGCTGGATATCTGTGGTACTTTTCAAAGACTGGATGGACAATGCTGCCACCACCCTTTGTTATGACACAGCCCAGCCTGGTGCCGTGGGTGCTTCCAGGGGAGGCAGAGCCTGTGCCCTGGACCAGAGCCTGCAGCTGCCTCTGCTGGTGTGTAACCAGTATGTTTGGTTCATTGCCAGGATTTTGGTATGGCTGAAGAGTTTGCTACCAAAGCCTTGGATCTGAAGCCCAGGTGTTACGAGGCCTATTATGCCAGAGCAAGAGCCAAGAGAAACAGCAGGTACTGTTTGATTCTATGCATCTCTCTGCACAGATTCTTTTTTAACCTAACATTTTTCATAACTTGTTTTCTTCTGCTAGTTCTGTGTGGAATTTGCAAAGAAAAAGTTATTTTTTGTGCACTTTGCATCTGTATTAGGTCTCTGTATCAGTTAAAGCCAACCACACCCAAATAGCAATATTGAATACTTGTTTAGGTAATCACTGGGCAGTCCAGAAAGTAACAAACTGATTTGAAGATGGATTATTTTAAGTGTAAGAGTGAATGGGTCTGCTACTCATGTGACTGAGCAGAATGTGGCCAACAGTGTGCCACCCAACCTTATAATTGCATTATTTATTACCAAATTTATTTATCATTTATTAATGGCTGGTTTTATAGGACAGGACATGTTGAATCATTAGGGGTTGAAGATAAAAAACAAAGGGAGAGAGAGGAACTATTCTAGTCTGGAAAAATGCCAAACTATAGAGGTATAGTTGAAGTACAGGAAAAGGTGCCTTTGGTTCACAGTGTCTCTTCTAAACAGCTTAACAGATAGTCATGGAGTTCAGCAGGTTCCCTACTCTGGAGATAACTGTGAAGCGCTTGTGAGATGAAGTGTCAGTTCCTTCTGTTCCCAGCAGAGATTTCTGCTGCCTCCCTGCACGGGCTGTCACGACACTCAGGGAAGGGCTTAGGGCTGGGTCTGTGCTTCCACCAGAAGAAAGAATTTCCTGAGGTGGAGAACATCCAGTTCTTAAACTGTTACCACCTGCAGCAGGAAACTACACATCAGAATATTTCTCTGCAAGTGGCGGAGGTGGATTAGTAATAGGCAATGCTGGGGCTCAGATCTGCCCTGGAACTTCAGCATTTACTTTTTTTTTCCTGAACAGAAAGTTACTCGCTGCTCTTGCTGACCTACATGAAGCCACTCAGCTGTGTCCCAGCAATCAGGAGATAAAACGTCTTCTGGCTCGGGTGGAAGAAGAATGCAAACAGTTGCAGAGAACACAGCAACAGAAACATCAGTCTGCACAGCTACTGGAGCAAACCAACAGCTCCGATAATGAGGAGGGTGTTGTATCGGGCGTGAAGGAGAATTTCAGTCCTCAAGACAGGGAAGATGAACTGTCACACCCTGATGAATCTGTTTCCCCGCCACAAAGGCTGCAATGTTCCTCAGGTGCTTCATCGTTCAGCAGGACCCTTCAGGAAGGTGTTCAGCAGAAAGCTCGGTCTGTGTCCCCTCAGAGCAGAACAAGCAGTAAGTACCTGAGAGAGCCAGGCTTGATTATGCAGCCAACAAAGCAGGCACAGATTGTAAAAACTAATCAGCACCTGAGCTCCATCCAGCCTGGATCTAAACCAGGAAGCAGTCAAGGTAATACAAAGGCACAATCATCTTTGCAGCATCTTCCCCTAAGTCCCTTGCCTGTCCCATGCTCTAGAAATCAGCATTTGGATGGGACAAGCACATTGTCATCTGGAAGCATTTCCACAGATCCCAGCGCTGAACTGTGCAGTGAGAAGTTCATGTCCAGCCAGTGTTCCCATCCACAGCACCAGAAGACTCTCTCTTCTCATTCTTTTGCCAGCAAGTCTAAACCCATAGACAGGTCAACAGCCCCTGCTCAGATGAACTTCAGTAGCACGAGGCAGCAAAGCCCTGTACCCAGTGCTGTCTCTTCGAGCTCTCCATCCAGCAGTGTGACTCTGGCCAGCTCAGGCAGCAGCTTCACCTCAGCCAGCAGCTTTTCAGGCAGCGTGAAGGGGCTGGGCCCTGATGTTCGACTTAAGGAGGGTAACGCAAGTCAGGTTCAGGGTACTGAGCACCGACCTCGTAATACCCCATTTATGGGAATCATGGACAAGACTGCAAGGTTCCAGCAGCAAAATATGCAATCCAGTCGCACTTGGCATGCTCAGGCATCAGATGGGTTATCCACAAACGTTGCTCCTGGGGGCATCCAGCCCTCAAACTTGGAGCAGTTCTCAGTGAAACACTACCAAACTAAAATCCCCTCTCTGGCTGCTGCCCCGGGAGATGGCAACCAGAGCAGCGTGCAAGCAAGAGACCGCGAGGAGCTCCCATGCCCAGTCGCTCCCCACTGTCCAGACAAGTCCCCCAGCCAAGGCTGTCATTTATACCCCGATGCTGCAGCCAAACCCCCGTCCCACAGCAGCCAGGATGGGCACCTCAGCCACACAGCAAAACCAAAGCGATCCTTCATTGAATCAAACGTATAAATTCTACTTTGGGTATTTACAGGGTAAACCTGGCTGGGCACAGCACAGGTGTGACTGCTCTAACAACACTCACTGGCTGGGCACAGCTGGCTCCCAGGGAACAGCCTGTGCTGGCCAGTCCTTACTGGGATACAACCACTTCAAACTGTTCCTACCAGCACAGGACAGTAACTGGAATAACAGACTTCTGTAGAAAGAGTCAATTAGAGTTGTCCAACCAACAAAGTAGAACCTTGAGCAGAGAAATCCTTTCCATTACATTTTACCATTAAATAAGAGTTTCCTTTCACGTAGGGCTTCAATCTTGGCTTTTGGTTCTGTTGCATCTCACACATAATACTCGTGCCTCTCCAGTGCTTAAGTGCTTACTTCTCACAGCAGTGCTAAGGAAGATAATCTGCTGCAGAATACTGAGATCTGTACATGCATGCATTTTTTTTAAATCAAAGATAGTATTTTATCACTTTTCTAGCGGGATCTAATTTGGGTTGCATGATGTACATTTAGGACGCATAAATAATTTGTGTATGAGTAAACTATAAACAGCCATGTTTTGACATGTAAATATAACTATTTTTGGTAACTAGGAGAAATCAAATAAAGAGAGACATTTGCATGTGTATTAAGAGGCTTTGACCATATTGGTTATTGCACTGAAGAACACAATATTATGGCCTATTAACAATAATCGCACTTTATATAGGTTATCTAATCACCTTTGGGTGCTATCTTAAAGCAAAATGATTTATTGTTTATTTGTGAAAAGGTACAGCAGTTAAATGCTTAGTGTTTTTATGGGAAACCCAAGAAATGGATGGCGTGAAGATAAAAATCTGAGGAAAAGTGTATGTGCAGTTGCATGACAGGATGAAGGTGCAAAGTTTTTTTTGAGGAAATAAGGTTTTATATTGGCACGAATGTTCTGAAAAGGAACAGCTGCAGCGAACGTTGCGACGAGTGCAATTCAGTTGGAGAGCTCAGCTTTACACTCTGCCCATCGTGCTTGGTTACGGTGCTCTGTGTCCAGTGTGAACAGCTGTACCCAGCTCTACGAGTCCTTTTGGAGTTTGCATCATTATGCTTTAGCTTATTTATTGTTTACTGGTTCTTTGATATTTTGTACAATTCGTATGTTAGTCTTGTCCTGTAGTTCTATTTTTGCACAGCTACTGTATTTTTTTCCATACAAAATAAAGACAATTAATTTACCTGTGGGATGAGATGCGGTCCCTGATGGGATAGAATGATATAGATCCTATACTTTGCTATTTCTTACCTTCCGAAAGACTGTAGACTCAGAAGTCATAAATGTAGTGAAAATTTTAAGAAAACTTTATTTGAAAAACTGTTATTATGTCATTTCTTGAACAGAAATACCAAAAAGGAAAAAATAACCAATACCTTACAAAAGTTCTTCTGGGAGCTTCCACCAGTGAAGGTTTTCTTTGAAACAGCCACAGATTAGAATGGAACTTTTTTCCCCCAGTTGTTTCTGATACAATTAGTTCCTTTAGCTATACAGATGAAGTGGTTTAACATTTCTGCTGAGTCTCCAGCCAGCGAGTGATGGCCATTTTTAGTGTCCTGTTTGGTGTGAGCATAAGGGAGTGGAGGGGAAGATTGGTCATGGGACTAGATCGTCTCTTATTGCTGATCCAGTGTTCCATTGCTTCCCGTTCATAGGAATAGCCATCTACAACAAAACCATCAACAGAAGCTCCTATTACAGAGGCTTGGGCACTGTGGCACTCTACAAATTTTAGCTATTTAAATGTAAAAGGAAAGTAAGGAAATATATCCAAACAGGAAAAACTGAGATTTAGAGTAAGTCCATGGTCTGTGAAAGCTTTATTGTGAATATGAACAGTTCAGGCTTAGTTTCATGTTTCTATCTCTGACTGCAAAGCACCAAAGTATATTATACATATGTTAAATAAGACTTTCTTTTCAGTTTGACTGATCCATAATGTGAAGTAAAAGCTCTTTAATACAAAATAGCTAACACAGGTAAAGCCTGCTGCCCCCATGACCGCTGTGGGTGCCCACCTGGCTGCCCCAGCCCTGAGCTGAGACACTGCTGAGCCCTCGCCACCTGTCCAGTTTCAGGGCTTCGGCTCTTCAGTTGGTACCTAAACAAGGTGTCACTTAAAGAACAGAAATTTGGCCCCAGCTCAGTGTTATTTATCCCAATCACCCAGGAATCTCTGTGATGGAATGTAAACCTGTGTCCTACACACCTCCTCTAACACAGGGCTACACTCTTTACCCTGTATTCAATAAAGCCACTGCTACTCCAGCAATTAGCAAATGTCTTCATATTGTGAGCATTTGAATTCTCAGAAGTCTGGCCTGATAGCTCACAACTGGATGAAGTTAATCACTGCATCAAAAGAACTTACACTGGTCTTCTGATGACTGTGCGCCCCCTGCCACCCCCCAAGATTAGCACTACTAAGCACTGGTTCTTCATAGAATGTTTTACCTGTAGAACATATTAAGCTCCTGGCATATCACAGTTCAAAGACCTTGCTGAATTTAAAGGTGTCTCCTTCAGTACAAACTTCTAAGTGCCCTAGAGATGGTGTGCTAAGTTGTAACGAGCCTGAGTTTCCTTGGCTTTTTGTCCCACTGCCTGCACTTATTTTGCACTTATCAAGCCAAAGATGTAATTAGGCTTGTAATTATATTTGCAAAGGCACATTAAAAAAAAAGGGGAAAAATTGCTCGATACAGTATTTTTCTCCCTATCAGAGATGTCATTTGGCAAATTAAACATCACAATTCTGTTTTGTTGCAACAGCTATTTAGAATAATTTATCTTTCTGATAAGACAGGCCCATTTTTGTGTTCCCACACCTCTTTCTATCCTCAAGTAATTTTAATCAATGTCATCATGTAAAGACATACCTGCTGCAATGACAGGATCCTTCATAAGGTCCCTCGTTATAGGACACAGGAACTCATCAGGGACAGGAACAGAAACTGAGACCACTGTCATCCTCAGTTCTTGAATCTTCCTGAGAATTTTACTGCGCAGACCTAGAGACTCTGAAAAATTATTTATACATGAAGTGGACAGCACAGACAGGTAGGGCAAAGAGTCAGCAGCTGCTACAGGAGACAGAACTCCATCTCACCACCCCCCAAACCAAAAACCTGCAGCCAGCCCAGCCCCAGGATGTCTCCTGCTGCCCAATAGGAACCTGAGTAAGGAAAACAACCAGTAAAAACCACACAGGTGCAGCTATATGGTGATAAACTCCTAAAATTTAGTTAAACTGGGATGTGAATAGCACTGAAAATCTTGTTCATCTTGAGCAGATAGTATTTTCCTATTCTGTAAGTGCTTGAGCCGTGGCAGGTAGAGAGCAATTCTTAAAGTCAGTTTTGTCAGGCTGTAATTTTTATACCTTTGTTGATTCCTTTCGCCACAGATAACTCTATTTTCAGCAGGTCATTGATCACATTCAGTTCTCACAGAACTTTCTAGTCAGTTCTCACAGAACTTTTGATTGGCCTCAGATGGTGATGCTGCAACAGAGTTTTAGGCTACTTCAATGCTAAAGAAAATGTGCAGAAACTGAGGAAACCGGGGGTCTTTCATGGATGACAATTCTGTCAGATTCCCAGCACCTGTTATTTCTGGACTTCAGCAAAGCTGGCTGATACACAGAGATACTGTATCTCATACAGACCAAGTCAACACACACACACAGAAATGGTAATGAAATAAAAAGGCATTCAGGGCGGGGGTGAATCCATGTATGGAACTCCTAATTTTCTTTTATTACAACATTTCAAAGTCCTTTAAAGATTAAAAACTATTTGGATTTCCATACTCTTACCAATTTTTAATTCATTAGCAAGACCTTCCTTTGTAAGATTCAGTAGCTCCTTGCCATCAATGTTATTCATTTTGAAAAGCCCAACAAAGTCTGCTAAACCTTCTGCACAGAGCCAGGCTGAAACATCATCCTCTGACCAGTCCTCAACAGCCACCTTAGATTCAGTTTCTACAGTATTTCCTTTGGAAGTGAAAAAGACAGTTACAAAACAAACCAAACAAAAACCAAAAAAAAACCCCAATCAAACAAAAAGCCCCACAAACCCCAAAAAACAACCAGCAATGAAACCCCCCTGTTCTAGGAAACAATGTCATTAATGAACCCTGGTTTTAAGTGTTCTCAGTACTATACATTCCCCATCTAATAAAAGAAATGCTTATTAGACATTATTTTGGGGAAGAGGCACAATAATTTTTTTCTTTTACCTCTCAATTTTCTGAGTTCAGAGGAATTTAATCTTTCAGATGCCCATGTCTGCAAAATCTGAACTGAATAACTAAAAACCAGAGAAGTGTCAACAGACAGTGAAACCATCTCACACTTCCTTAGAAAGTAGAGGAAAGCCCAAACTTGTTCTTGTGCTTTGAACAAGGTCATATGTACCTTAGTTTCACAAATTTTGGGTGCTGGTGTATTTTGTAACAGTAGTTATCCTGGTTTTTTTCACCTTTAACAACTGGTAAACTGGTTTTCTTGTTGACAATTAATGCTTGCAATTAGCATATTTTCTGGTTAACTCATCACAAATGATGCTTGTCCAAAAAGTCCTTCAGTACTCTGGTAATAATATTCATCTTTTAAATGCTGTCCAGAGAGCAAGCAATGGCAAATATCAGAAAAGAAGATACAGCAGATTAATCAAATTAGGATACATCTAGTATATTTTTCTTTAAAAAATAACCGAATACCTCTGTAGAACCTCAGTCAGGTCAGTTCAGAGAAAGACCAGTAACAGTCCTGAGGTTACACATTAACTGCAGGTAAGAATGGGGGTGGGTTGCATCTTCAGAAGGTGCTCTGAATTTGAAGAACAGATTACAAATCCTTCACACACTGACCTGCAGAGGGTTGCTTAAGGTCCAACTGCCATATGTGCACAGTTTTATCCATTGAGCCTGTGGCAAGTAAGTGACTATGAGGTGCAAAAGCACAAGCTGTAACATATCTGCCAAAAAAAAAATACAGTGTAAAATTTCACGAGAAAAAGATTTAATTTCTTTTATTAACAGTGAAACAGAATAATCATATTGAATTCTTACCTGGTATGCTGAGACAAAGTATGAAGGGTATTGCCAGTACTCTGTAAAAGAGTTTTTGTAATTTTAAATCTTAAAGAATAAAAAGAACATTTCTTCATTTGTATGCTTCCTCTCAAAGTAAGGAATATTGCCTCTTGAAAGGTGACACAAGTTACCTTCAGAGAAGTTACACAGCCTTGACAAAGCTGATCAGCAGTAGAGGCAGAAATGCTTCCTGCTTGAAGCCCCCCCGGATTCCTTGGAGCACTGCTACCCTTCCCAATCAGCCAGCATGGAGCTGACTGTTCGTGTGGATAAAAACATTTCTTTTACAAATCTGGTATTAGAAATGACCAAAAGGGAAGAGATTCAAGCCACAGTCCTTCAACTGGACCAATAATTAACCATAGCAGTGGTTCTCCCATTTGGCCACTAAATATCACCAAAAAACCCAAATTCCTGAATTTCCACAGTTTTAATTTATGACTGAAAGATTTCCCCTCTTATGAAAGATACCTTTTTTGACAGGTACAAACAAATGGGGAAGATGATGAGCAAAGTTATTCTGAATCACTAATTGATCAGTCAGCACTCCAGGAGTTTGAGCTGCCCAACATGATCAACATGTCCTATTTTAGGCTGAAATCTCTCTCTGTCCCCACTTTTCCCCAAAGTGGAAAGGCTTTTTGTCCCCACTTTTCCCCACAAAATCACAGGGGACCTCTGGAGATCACCTAGTACAGACCCCCTGCTAAAGCAGGGTCACCTAGAGCTGGTGTCCAGGTGGGGTTTGAGCATCCACAACTACAAAAGTTATTGTCCCATCTGATAAAAACCTAAGGCCACAAAAGCTGACAAGCAGTATTAAGAAATACTTATGCTGCGGTTTTTTGCATCTTTTAATTTTCTGAAGCTCCAAAACTCTAGAGAACTTCTTACATACCTGTCTAAACTTCAAACTACTAAAATAACTGGACTGAAAACTGTGCAGGTATCGTATTAGTGATTTTGGTGAAAAACTTTTAACGCTAATTTAAAAATTGTATCAATACAATAGGTTTGTGCAGAACAAGCTGAAGAAGCTTAAAATTTGTTCATCTTTCATTTTCAGCAAAATTATTATTTTTTTAAATACCAGAAAGTACTAGAGGTAAATAGCACTTACAGGTGAACCAAGAAGGATGTAATAACGTTATTACAGAAGATGCTTAAACAGTATGTTTTAAAGAGAAGACACTGTATTTAACATAATTTTCTTGAAATCTTTATTATGCTTCTATTTTACCTGCATTTTATATATAATTAACTACAGAATTTCCATGATCACCATTCCCGATTTTATGTCAAAAGCTACACTCCTCCTTGCTTTGGAGGCTAAGCACGTTAGGATAACCAAAAAAATCCTTCTGCTTCAATATGAACATAACTTGTAAGTATGGAATTAATTGAATAATACCCTACTGTAGAGAAGTCAACAAATCCTCAAAATGTAGATAACAAGTGAGAAAGACTGATCAATTCCCAAGAGACACTTTTCCTTAGACAACTCACGCTCCTCCCCCCCAAACACACAGTAAATATTTGGGGATTATATCGTTTCTATTCTTCAGTAGTCCTTTACGTTGATAAGACACTGCAGAAGCAGTGCTGGCATTAAAAGACAACAACCCAATGAATGGTTTGCACTGTGCTATACTTACAGTTTCATAGATTATGACACACTTGTCCACAGACCTTTAAAAAAATACAGACATTAAAATGAAGCAGACGGGAAAACAAACTGGTTTTCATGAAGAAAGGAAAAACCTTTTCTGCAAACAAAATAAGATCAAACAGATTTCTTAACAACACTTGATGCTAAGTTTAGATATCTATCTATCTCCCCTCCACCAGTGCCCACCTTAAACAACACTGACCAGTGTGATGTAAAAACCAGCCAACACAAAAACTCTGCCCTTGCATGAGAATTCCTGAGGCAAAGGATTTGCACAGTGCTTTTGAAAATTGACCCCCATTGCCTCTACCATACCTCTACTTTATGTCTTTGCAAGCAGCATCATCTGTAAAGCAAATACATCTGTAAAGCACAGTCTGGCTGTCCAAGATCTACTCTCAGCCCTTCTTCTTATTTTTGAGACCTTTCCATTTTGCAAAGCAAGCCAGAGGAAGTAGTGTCATGCAATACATAAAATATAGCTGTGCAATGCAACCAGTACATAATTATTTCATGAAATACAAATTGCACAGTTATTTACCATGGCAGCAGTATTTCCTGAAAGATTTTATGGGACAGACATTTCATATATGACAATGTAAGTGAAAACAATAATCTGTACGTCTAACAGAAAATAACTCTACATCACAAACATTCATAATGATCTTCAAATACCAAAAAAGACTCCCTTAGAAAGAATATAAAGCAAAATGTCAAAGCAAGCTATTGTCTCCTGGGGTTTGTTTAGTTTTAAGTTTATTTGCTGGCAATTGCAGTCTTTTCTTTTTCCTTTACAAGACATCAGCCTTTCAGTTTAGAAAGTCTTTGTAAATAAGACAGTTAAAATTTAGAGTTGGAACCATTGTCTTTGCTACTTCAAGCTACCACTTAGTAGTAACTCAATACCTTTCATGAGAAGAGCAGAGTAAAAGCATACAGTCACTAATATTCATAAAACCGTAAGTGATTATACCTACCTTAATTATAACTTCCTCTCTCAACAGCTTCATCCCTTGAGGAAAGCCACTAGGAATGAGCTGCTGCTGAGCAACAACCAGCCCTTCGGGTGTGACCATGCAGGGTCACCTGTTGTGAGCCCCCCTCCTCTTACACTGGGGCTGTAACCCTGGGAGCCCGTGCCCACAGCCAGCGGTTGTCCCTGTCCCCACAGCCAGCGGTTGTCCCTCTCCCCACAGCCAGCGGTTGTCCCTGTCCCCCAGCCAGCGGCTGTCCCTGTCCCCACAGCCAGCGGTTGTCCCTGTCCCCACAGCCAGCCTTCCCCTCGCCAGCGGTTGTCCCTGTCCCCACAGCCAGCAGCTGTCCCCGTCCCACAGCCAGCCTTCCCCTCACACAGGGCTCAGTCTGCCCTCCTCACTTCCCGCTGCCTTCCACAAGCACAAGGTGCTGCTTACCCCGAGACCAACATCTGCCCATCATATGAAAATGCACAAGCCAGAACTGGGGCAGAATGTCCATTCAGTGTGCATTTATATTTTAATTCAACACCTAAAAATACAAAAAGGAAATTATTACATACAGGCATATCTGACAAGGTACAACACAAGCTGCTTTTAGGAGCATAAAGCTCCACCAAAGATGTGACTCTGTGACATAGTATCTACAAAGATCAGAGAGACAACTTCATTTGAACATCTCCCTTACTTTGTAGTTTTAACATCTCACAGTGTTTCTTAGATACTAAATGTGTATCTACATACACTATTCATCCTTACAGACTTTTATATAAAAGAGATTACAAAAAAGTACCCACTGTAGATGTTTTTGGCCATTTACCCTGTCTCTACATTGCAGTTTTAGTAGGAACCAATACTCTTTTCATTTCTCCAGCAATTGCTCAAGGCCCAGGACATACTGAAAATATGAAAGCAAACCTCTCTGTGGCCTGACAGATTAAGAGGTTTCAACCTATCGACCTGTTCAAAGGCCACAGTAGAATTTTTTTTTAAATCTTTGCTTATACTGTTATTCATAAATAAAATCTCCATGGTGCAGCATCATCAAGTGGTGAATGCCTCACCTGCTCTCCTGCTAACAGTTCAGAAAACTTTCAACTTGAGTTAGTTTGGCTGTGAGTCCAGCAGTATAATTCTGATCTTCGATTTAAACTGTCACTAGAGACTTAAGACATTAGTATATGAAAAAAAAATTGCTGTACACACCTAAGAAATCCACAAACAAAACAAGCCACAGTTTGATCTGATTATCTTGTCCACAAGAAGCCATCTGGAAGTATTTGAATCCATTTTCATTACCTGATAAAACCAAAATATATTAATGGGAGTCAGAGGCACTGAAAATAACAGTTGCATACCAGTAAACTACATCAGCAAAAAATCACTGCAGAAGTTCTAAAATTGTTTAGAAGAAAGAAATCAGGATCATTGTTATACTTTTTTCTGAACAAGTAGATAAAGACCAGAGCTGTGTTCATAATATAAGTTTTTCTGACAGTAATTGTTTTAGTCCTCCATCTACTGAGTGCACCAACGTACTCTTTTAACTTTAATTCTATGGTTATACTAATTTTCTCTACAGTTCAGTAGTTCTCAAAGTTATCACCTTGTTTATTGACCTAGTATATTCTTTGCCACCTGCCTGGCCACAACTTTTACTTAAAAATATTCACAATAAAACATCAACTCTTCCCAAGGTCATTTGTATCTTGAGCATCGATAACAAAAATAATATGAAAAGAAGAGCTAGAAAGAACTAAAACTTTTCTTTTTTTAAGTGTTCCTCCCCTGATGAGTTAAGTAACTAACCAGATACTGGATTTGAAGAAATATCACAGCAGGTAACACCAAGATCATGTGCTTTTTCATTATACAGGCATCTCATTTTATCATCCCAAATGGTTAAATCACCACTTGATGATCCAGTGACAAAGAAATTTCCATCAGGAGAAAATGCACAAGCTACCAAAGAACCATCTTTAACATTTCCAGACCTGAAAAGCAAGAGTACACAGGACTTGAATTTAGAGTAAGTACAATTCTGAAGAAGTGATGTATCAAACACCATCTGATACAATAAGCCAACCTGTTCTAAGTTTTGCACATTGGAACCTGGTAATAGAAGGAAGAGAAACAACCCAACTATGGGAAGAAATGCCAGATAGGCACTGCAGCAGGGAACACACCTGCTCTTAGACAGCAGGAGGAAAAATGTTAGATGGCACCCCAAGGCAGTAATTTTAACTGAGTGATAATTTTCAAACTACCTGCATGAACTTTGCATTTAAAAGTAACATTCTACGGCAGGATACATTTTAAAAGTCAAAGATAAATGCACACTATCATAACACAGATTTATATGTACACAAACAAAAAAGATTCCCACAATTCCTCTATTCTGTTTTTAAAGACAAAACAGAACACCTACTAACCCACATCATAAGCTGTAGTTGTGATTTATGATGTAGGGTTAATTTTGAACAACATGGACACAAGAGAAAGCAATGTGGAAAAAAAAATCTCTAATTAAGCCAAAGCACTTCGTAAAACTGATCTTTAAAGAAAATTTCTAGCAGATACAGAAGTGTGGTCAATCCTCAGGAAGGAAGTGGGGTCAACCTGACATCCTTTACCTTATCTGATAATAACCTAAAGTCAACTGAAAGTGTCTCGCTCCTTTTAACAGACAGCAGATCCAGCCCAGCATGCAGAGCTGAACCTGTAAGTGCAGGAAGAAAACCGACAGCCATAAGCAACAGTCACACAGCAAGAAATGTCTGTCTTATTTACTCTTGTCGTTGTATCTTGTAGAAGCTGCTCATTCTCTTTTGCCGATAGAAATTTTATTTACTGTGAGAGGTGTCAAACTTAATGTCACAGAAGTCAATAACTTTCCCTGGGAGTCTTGCTAATCAGACCCAGGACCTTCTACCAAGCACTGACTCCCTTAATTCTATCATTAAGAATACTGTCAAATCCACTACAGTGCTTCCCATTTTTATATGTAGAATCCTTTTTCCTTAGTGCAGCTTTGAAAACTTTCCTTCTTTCACACAAAAAGCTGCAGATTCTGCAAATGGCAATAAAAAAAATTCATCAGCTCAAAATACATACACACATACGCATCCCAAAATACATATAATTAAAGTTGAGCTGACTACTGCTGGCCTGTTAACACTCTGAAATGAACTTTTAATAGTTGAAGGGGACAGGATTGGGATGTTCAAGTTCTTTCTTATTTCTCTACAATGCAAGCAAAAGTAATTTGTTTATAACAACAGCATAGTTTCTACACAGGCACTATGCATTCACCATTCAATTAGAAGGAAATCAAGGACGTAGCTCTAAAACATGCATCACTGTATATATTAATAGCACACACTTGTAATAAATTACTTTTTAAAATTTCTGTATTTTTCCATTCAGTAACAAGCATTCTGAATAAAAAAGATAATCTGTTCACTAGTAATATGTCCAAACAGATAAACCCTTACAGTTCAGAATACTAATGCTGAAATTCCAAATTTTTCTTAAAGATAAAAATAAGAAAAAATATGTAATCATTACCTTTTTATTATCTGAAGACAAAATAACCATTTCAGCATTTCTTTATGCATTAGAAAAACCACGGTGGCAAAAAACTATTAGATTTCTGTTTATGGACAAATTTCCAGATTTACACTATTTCAAGTAACTATAATAAATCATTTTGAAAATCTTTACAGTTCCCATCTAAATCACTGCTGTGGAAGGCAAAGGCAGAGAGGCCACAAAAGCAGTAACATGCTTGACAAGGGATTACCAACACCAAACAACCTTGGCTTTCTCAAATGGCTGCTCCTTCAATCCTAAGTGAAACTTCAATTAGTTCAATCCTTAACTACTTTCCAAACTTTGGAGAGTTATGTAATTGCAGCTCTAAAACCTAAATAATGTCTTGCCCAAGTACAGATTACAACAACTGGCCTGAAGGCTTTCCTGAAAGACAGAGATGTAGAGGAGGACTTAGAAGATCACTCTAAGGGTCGTGCCTCTAACTGTGCAACATCAATAAATATGCTCATCTGCTTTGTTTCAAATGTTTCTTGGAAACCCATGTCATACTTAACTCATTTAGCTCCAATAATCCTTTCTGTCACTGCTATGTCTCAAACTGTATGGTTTCAGGACACGTCCATAGTTTCCAAACTCTTATTGCTGGATTACTATCAAGCTTCTAAGACCTCCTGAACTTGAAACTCCTAGTAATTAAATATTTAATTTATACCACTACGTATAATGCAACATGCATCATGATTTCATATTAAATCAATGAAGTGAACTTTTTAAAAAATCAGGATTTAGATGCAAGATAACTGAGTAAAAATGAAAGTTTCTTGAGTTTGCACTAACATAAAAAAAATCCCAAAAGAACCCAAACCAACAAAACCAAACCAACAAAACCAAACAAACCAACCAACCCACCCCAAAAACAACCAACAACAAAAAACCCCACCAAACCCCCCAAAAAAGACTCAGCATTTCTCCCAATCTTAGGGTCTCCTAACTCCTATCCCCGTTTCTTCATGATACCATCAGCAGTGTTAGCCTGCAAGTCCTGTGCACAGCACAGCCCCCGGCACTGACCTGTAGAGCTGGAGCGACTGGATGTTCCAGAGCACGAGGGTGCCGTCGGCGGCCCCCGTGAGCAGGCAGGTGCCACGCGGGGAGAAGCGGCACACCCTGACAGGGCTGGTGCGTGGCTGCTCCAGCACCGCCAGCCGGCGGCCGTCGCGCGTGTCCCACAGCGCCGTGGTGCCATCCGTGGAGCACGAGGCCAGCACGTGGCCCGACGGTGAGAAGCAGCAGCAGTGCACGGCGTACGTGTGCCCGTGCAGCGGCGAGTATGGGAGCTCGGAGAAGTCGCTCAGGGAATAAACACGAACTGTTTTGTCCAAGGAACAGGTAGCCAAGCACGACGATGAGAAGGCGCAGTAGTTGACATCATCGCTGTGATCTGATAAACTGTGCATTAATGTTGCCATTTTCAGAAAAAGAATCTGAAAAAGAGTTCAGCAGTCAGACTTAGCTTCCCTATTTCAGGAATGAAACACACTACCTTAACAAGACATGTTCTCCAGGAAAAAAAAAAAATTCATTTGCAAAGGCAAATTTTTCATCTAAGCATCATTTAAGCATAGAATCATAGAACAGTTTGGGTTGGAATGGACCTTAAAGCTCATCCTGTTCCATCCCCTGCCATGGGCAGGGGCAACTTCCACTATCCCAGGTTGCTCCAAGCCCTGTCCAACCTGGCCTTGGACACTTCCAGGGATGGGGCAGCTGCAGCTTCTCTGAGCAACTTGTGCCAGGGCCTCCCCACCCTCCCAGAGAACAATTTCTTCCTAATCTCTAATCTAAACCTACTCACAGTTTAAATCCATTCCCCCTTCTATCACTATATGCCCTTGTAAAAAGTCCCTGCCAAGCCTTCTTCTGGTGTGTGGCTGGAGCATTTCATAGTGAAGATGGAGACAAAGAAGCCATTGAGTCCCTCAACTTTCTCCATCCCAGGTAACCAGGTCTCACACTTCCTTTCGGAGAAGGCCCACATTTTCTCTAGTCTTCCTTTTATCATCAACATACCTACAGAAGCTTTTCTTGTTGCCCCTGACATCCCTAACTGCATATAAGTCAATCAGGACTTTAGCTTTCCCAACCTGATTCCTGATGCTCAGACAATCTCTCTGAATCCTCCCAGGCTACCTGTCCTTGCTTCCATTCTCTTCCTTTTGTGTTTGAATTTGTCCAGGAGCTTCCTTCTGCTTCCTTTCACAGACAGCAACAGTAGTGATGGCAAAACATCACAGCAATAATAACAACAGGTTTTTGTTAGCAGTCAGGTTTGACAAGAGTTGACTAAAACATTTAAGTCAAAATGTGAACATTAATTGGTTGATGAGAATCTGAACCTCTCAGGAAATTGCTTTTGCTGCTACACAGAACAGCAAAAGAAAATACAAACATCACACACATTTCCCCAGTAGTCAAAATTGCAGTGTCAGACCTGCTGAGGTCTGGGAAATCCCCAAAAAGGCACATCCCAACCAGTTAGTCCCATGCTGCAGACAGTCAAGTTTCCCGAGAATAAGGAAGCACTGAGACAAATCAAAGTACTTACACAACTCTAAAAAGATGTTTAGAATGAAAAGCAGTAATACTATTTATATTGAGTTAAATAATAGTCTGCTGGTTTAGGTAAGTATTTGATTCTGAAAAATTTCAGTGCTGAGGCATCTGCAAATAAACCCATATATATTCACACATTTTAAAAAACATATAAATTTATATACGAGTGTTTGTATGTATGTTGACATACAAATATGTATATATGTATGCGCACACGCACAGGTACGTATGTACACATACACACACAAAGGTACATTTAAGGGCAAAATCCCTGTTCTCCTCAGGCAGCGTATGGCACACCAGTTTAGTTAAAAGACCAAATCATTGAATACTCCCTGTTGCAGCTTCAGGATTCTCAGAGTTTTACTACTATTCTCTTTAAAACCATTGAAAAGGAAAAGTGTCAATAACATGTCTGTTCTGTAGAAAGAACATAATTTCTTCAATTATGAGAAACTGAAGAGTCAGACAAAGCTTGACATCTGGAAAGGTGAGGCTGAAAAAGCGATCTGAATCTCACTGTTAGGAGACTTTGGGGAGCTCACTGCAGGAAAGCAAACCTAGGAACGCGATGTTTCAGTATCAATAAACTGGCTGAGGGAGCGAGGAGCAGAGGTAGCGAGGAGCACCGGGAGCGTTCGTCACCAGAAAGATGTTCAGCACCACGGCACCACCTCCTCTGGCAATTACGTATTTTTTTTCAAAATCCGTAAGACCCCAGCAGCTGCCCACATGGAAAGCTACAGCAATTCTCGATACGGCTGACAGCCCCTTCCCTGTTACTATGGCCCACACAGCCCACCGCTCTCGGGAGGCCGGCGGGGTCACCCCGAGCTCCAGTGGCGCGTAAACACCACCGTGCCCGGCGCGCCCGGCGCTGAGGGACCCGGCAGCTCCCCGCCGGCGCTGAGGGACCCGGCAGCTCC
>VZRE01013293.1:248467-305691 GCA_013396775.1 Cephalopterus ornatus
CGCGGGTCGTGCAGCTTTCGGCCCTGCCCGCGGCTCCCCGGGGCCGCACACCCCCGCTGGCGCTGTGGCTGCGTGACGCGGGCCCTGCCGCCACCTGTGAGGAGATGGCGGCGGTCCCGGGGCTGCGGCCGCTGCCGAACCCTCAGAGCCGGGCCCTCGCGGCTCCTCCCCGGCGCGGCCAGGGAGCGGCGCGAAGGGAGTTGAACAAACGGCTCCCCCAGCACCCGTCAGAAATTCACGCCATCGCCGCGGCCCATCCACTTACACCCTCAGCAACTCACGCAAAATAAACGGTTTATCACCGCACCTACTTTTTTTAAGGAAGACACGGTCACTTCCTCGGAGTCACTGTGCGCCCAGGAAGCATTCCCTGCTATGTAATAATCTTCCTTCCGTGTTCAGTCTGTACCAGCTCGCGTTCTGTGTTATCTGACTGCACACCGTGTGATTCACTGCCTGAAACCTGTCTCACCGGCATCACCGTAGTAGCTGTGACTGCCTTCCGCTTCCCAGCTGCTGAGCTGAATTAAGATACAAGCTGAAAAAATCCAACTCTGTGCGTAGTGTCGCTGGTAAAAAACTAACAGATCTAGTAGGGCAGACAAACCATTGTCCAGTACAGAATCCAAGACTGTTTTTCACTGAAGATTTCGTTTTCACATTTATCTAAGCAAGCTTACCATCACACATTCACAACACTGACTAATCTTCACACCTCTGGTACATGTTAGCAAACCTTTTTACTTAAGTCTTCAGAAAGGTCATGGAGAGAAAAGGTGTGGAGCAGTCTGGGGGAGTTCATGTTAGAATGCAAAACCGCCTGACACACAGATGTGAATTTTTTATTCTAGGTAATAATGGATTATTCTAACAAGACTTTAGAAAAGAAAATACCACTGAACAATATATTCTGGGGAGGACAACAGAAACAAACATTTCATTAAAAAAATAGGCACTGACTGTTCTTTCCTCATAGAGACAAGAAGTATAATAGCTAGGGTGCATATAAACCAAGGCTCCAAGGCTCAAACGTGGCAGGCCTAGTTGAAAAGCAAAAAACACCCCTCCCTACACTGCTTTATGAGAGAGCTGTAAGTACTGATGTTCCACAATACCCCTTTGTAATTCCTCCGTTTTCTTCAGTCAGAGCAAGGATTATGACTAATGCCTTTCTACAGGCCAAAAAAGGGACAAAACTTTACATGGACAATGGTTTTAAGACACACTATCCATGGCATGTGTTTCCGTGACACGTGACTCCCACCATAAGGGCAGTGCTACCCAAGCCCTGGGACATCCCGAGGCCTCCCTGGGTTATGGACAGGATATTTACAGGTGGGACCTGCTCTCTGACTGCTTGCAAAGGCAATTGCTTCCTTTGGAACCACCATTAAGACGTCAGGAGAATTAGATGCACCATAAGAACTGAATGCTAAATGCAAGACTCCCAAGATATTAAAAAACGAAACACCTGTATACACAGGAGCTGAAGTATTAAAATTGCCAAGAAAATCTGGTTTGCAAAACAGTCTTTTATTGTATCCGTGCCACACATACTAGTGAAAAATAACACTCCTAAAAAAGGAAAAGAAAAAGAATGCTACCTTTCCACAACATTTCTTTTAAATAAAACTTCAAGTACTCTTACATTAGTACAAAAAAAAATTCTGATCTATATCTGCCCCAAGAGGCCACCACAACACACAGTAGATAAAACACAGTGGTTACAAATGTCTTTTCCTGTTATTCTGTGGCAAGGCAAATGGAGGGAAATGTTTCTATGAAAAAATACTGTGTGCGTAGGAAATTGTCACAATTTTCTTCCACATGGATACAAATGATTATACTTGAATTTGAGGCCGTGGTGGCTTGAAATTATATAACAAAATAGAAAAATGGAAAACTAATATCCCCTACACCCTGTTTTAAAGGCAGGCACTACCAAGATTAAGGAGACTCCACAGTGTTGGTAGAGGATAATTACTGTACAAGCCATAGAGCTATAATTACCTTAAAACTAAAATAAAATGCTACCATCCTCCTAAGGCATAAACAATAATGTCTGCAAACAATATGTACACATCATACATATTTAAAACAAGACTTAATATAAACAATAATGAACAGTATATACATGTCTCAATTTTTCTTCACTGTCTTGAAATACAATTTAACTACTCAAGTGATGCAGCAACATATATATAAATGTACTTGTAACTCTACAGTAAAGTTTAATTTTTAGTGCTTTCACAGCACATCAGTGTAAACAGTTTTACTTGGCTTTGTTTTATATTTTAAAACATTCCTTGTTGTATTTTCAACATTTAAAGCAATTTTCTAATTCTTCCTTTTCACAGAAAACGAAGATTCTGAATGCTGTATAATCATAAATAATTCATAAAATTAAATACATTCACTAAAAAATAAACTACAAAGTAAAAAAAATGAAAAATAGATATTTATTGAAAGGGAAAAGAGAACCATTTCCCCAAGTAGAGCTCTGGTGGTTGAATATTCAGTGCGTTTTGATAAATTGCTATTGCACTATAACACCCCTTTCTTTGAAATTCTTTGGGTGTGCTTCCCTGTTCTACCTAAATTAGTTTGTTAAAACACACAAACCAATAACCAAGGGGCCATGGTTGCTGTAGGAGTGAAGCCTTTAAAACTAATATCACAATTCTGTGATATTTTAAAGGAAAAAACCCAGTCATTAGTTACACATGTGCCTTGCACTTTCATGTAAATACAGTTCACATTGCTGGTCTCATCAGTCCTCATTTGATGGAAAAAAAAAAAAAAAAAAAAGAAAAGAAAAGAGTTCTGGTAGCTTCAGCTCACTTTGAAAATCTCAGTCCATTTTTTTTCAAAATATTTCCTCATGTTGTGGCCAGCTCTGCCTATGTCAGAATCGTCTTCATTGAAAGTTTCACAGTTGTCAAAAACAAGCCTGACATCAAGTGAAAATGCTTCAAGATTAGGGTACCTGGAAGAAGAAAAAGGTGAATGATTTTTGGAACACAGAGAATCAAAGGGGAAAAACACTTCAACTACATGAGAAAGAACTTTCTTAACATCAGTGAATATTCAATGAATGTTTGACATGTTAATTATGCTTTTAATTTTTAAATTCTGATTTAAATATTTACAGGAAAATGAACGTCAGTGCAAGGAAATACTCTTTCATCACTGTATTTGTTATTGTCCTCAAAAGCTTTGTAAGGTAGAATTCCATGCCTGTACTGGAAAACAAACTTGTTTAAAAACTAATTCTCCCTTCCCTTCAATAGCTTTCTAGTTAAAATGCTATGGCTATTTTCCATTTCTGTATCTTTTCTTGGGCTCAGGGTCCTTTCAAAGTAAGTGTTTAGTAGAGCTGCATTTACCTAGAAGAGGAACAAATGGGCACAAAAAAGGGGTGCCCAGATAATCATGAACGTTGTCTTTACTATTCCTTTTATTACCCCAAACATACACAGCCCAAAGAGTGCTCCAGTATTCACAGGAATTATTAAAAAAAAAATAATAAAAGTTACAAGCCTACTGACACCAATGAGCACATTTAAATCTCATATTCATGGGAGAAAAAGCCTGAAAAGGTTAGAAAGCCCCTTGTGCTATCCCAAGAAACTCGCTCTGTGTGGAGCTGACAGACGCTGAAGAGGCTCAGTCTTCACAGATGACAAAATGTGCCTTGGTGCTGGGGAGTCCTAGAGCACAGGGTTATGACAAGGAGGGAAGAGGGACAGAGCAATATACTGTCTTGCTCTTTTTTAGAAGTTGTGCAGTCTAATTCTAGAACTATAAAATGATTAACCACCATTACAGGAGTGTTGCTACAACAGAGCTGCCAAGTCACTCCACACCCACATCATTTACAGGGACTCCACTCTTAAAGCCCACACAGATGGTTCTCTCTGACATGTAATAACACGAACATGTCTCCATGAAAAAAAGATGAGGAAGAAAGTTCTTCCTGCTGACTGTTTTGGTGCATTTGACCCGGCAGCTTTACTGTTTTTCAGCCAGTTCCACAGGTTCTCCCACCTAACATGGTATTTCACTTGGGTATGGCAAAGATAAAAGCATATAATTAAGAATTTTTATTGTAACCGTAGAGGTAATCACAGAGGTGTCAGAGCAGGCAGATCAATACAGTTTAGCTAATTTTAAAAAATGTACTGTATTTCAGTATTATTTTTAAAATGTAAAGTAAAATTTACAGTAGGTTTACTTACTGTCCACTACTTAGCTTGTCTCTAATTGTGGAGAAGTCCATGGGTTTTTTAATAACTTTCTTATAACCAGGAACAAGTTTCAAGTTTACAGGAAGTAAGAAAGGCCAGGCATCTTCATGGGTTTCCAATTCTGAGAGAATCATGCTGAATAAAATAAGGTTTAAAACAGTATTTTTAAGCTGTTCATACATTTACAGAAGTTTTCCACTGTTCTATAAATTCACCATGCACTGCCAAACTATTCACTTTATAAAAGGAAAGCACTTTATTCTGTGCCCTGTGCAAGGCTGAGAACAATGTATCTAAAGACATCTTAACTAAGTAACTAAAATAACATTAAGTTCTCTCCAGGCAACCTATGTAAGATGAAATTCTAATGATCAACATTCCAAAAGAAAAACATGGCTCTGCAACTCCGATCCTCAATGTAAACCATTCACAAACCAGTAAAACAGGTGCTAATACTGACTTGGCAAAACTGTGACAAGGCTAAACCACACTGCTTTTGACTGACTGGCAATGGTATCACAGAAGGGGATTCTTGTGTCCTCCTCCATAAAGCAAAGCCCTTTGGACATAGTGGATAATCATAGTGGAGAACTGTCCAGGCTACACTTGAGAAAGGTGTCAGTACCACTGCTACTGGGGTTCATGCATCCCATTCTCGGAAGAAGCATTATGGCATTATGTGTATATATGTCTATATATGACAAAGAATAGTGTTCTTGTTCCCCAGAACAAGGATAAAAAAAATCAGGCATTACTTGTTTCAACAAGCTTAGAATTTGACACTTTACCTGCATACAGCCAGGTCCTTGGAGTCATCTCTCTTAGGTTTCTTAACAGCAGTGCAATTTTCTTGTTTTAACTGGCTTACAGAAACATTTTCATCAATTTTTCTTTTTTTAGGATCTGTTTTTCCTTTTTTTACGGAGGCGCTTGTAGTTGCAGAGTCTTCATCCTCTGTTTCTCCTGCTAATTTCCTGCTTCTCTTTTGTTCATTACTTTTTTTCCCTTTGATTTGAAGCTTTTTTATCTTTAAAGTTTGACCACTTGCCTATAATAGAGAGAACTGAAATAAGTAATAACCAAGAAATTACAGAAATCTCTGTTATCATTGACAGACAGCAACGAAGATCAGAAGCAAAATGAAATATTCAATAACAGAGATGATTCACTTTTTGCTCTTCTCTGAAACCAAATAAGGCTGAGAAATTTCTGTTACTAATGATTTAGGTTCTCAACTTGTGACAATATAAAAACCCCTGACGTTCGGATTAGTAAAACAGTACCTCCTAACAAACCGGGCTGGCACCACTTTGGACGAACACATGACTATTCCTAAAAGACTGATATAAACACACAAAAATTAAAAAAAGTATTTACCAAGGTTTTTTCTCTGACTTTTCTTTTAAAACAGAATCTAATACACTGGTCTGTCAACAATGATGAAATTTGTAAGATAAATACTGAATAAGTTCTGAAAGTCAAATTAAAAACTACACTATTGAATCAGCATGAAAGTTCTGTACCTACTTATATTAAAACCCCCACAGCACAGATCAAATAAAACTGCGGCCTTTACTGCCACTAAAATCCAAGTTATATATAACTGTTCACCTCATCATGTAGTGGCAGCCCCACATAAAACACACAGACCATTATTTCTATTGATGAAAGCACCTGTAACTGTCCCATGTATAAAGAGGTCACTCAGCCCAGGTCCCTTCCCCCCGCCAGGGACTGTTACCTTTGCTATGCAGGCAGGGCAGAACCAGTCCCCATCCGGAATGGTGCTGATCTTGGGTCTGTGGCAGTAGGTGTGACAGCCTTTATCACAGCCATCACACAGGAGCAGCAGTTCCTCATTATCTCCCTTTCGACAAATCTGGCAGTACTGTAATTCATGAAAAATGGTTTTAATTCCATTTTTAATCTTTGAAACACAGGAATGGTACCTAAATTACCCTTCTCCTCCAAACACAAAAATTCACTCTCAAAATTCCTTTCATTTTACCCCAATCAGAACCTATTAATGATCACATCTGAAGAAGAATATATGCAGTATGTGAAGAACTACTCTAAAGGCTACATTTGGGAACACATTGGAAAAGCATTTCATTACAAGACAGGTGTCCTGCAGCACATAGAAATATGAGCACTTTTTGTAATTCATTAATGTCTGTGAGAAGTAAAGGTATCTTAGACCTATCAAAATCCCCTGGCCCACACATATGATCTCAGAACTCTTCTCTTCATTTATGCCCACACTGCATAAGTGAGTTGCTACTTAATAAAGAAGATTTATATTTTACAAGAGTATTTCCAAATAAGTATCAGTAAGAATCTTATCCAAAGGCTGCCGGGAACAAATTAAGTAAGGCAAAACAAATGACACCAGCACTTCCTAAAATTCACACTAACTTAAGAATATCTACAGGATTGTCAATTTTTTTACATACACTGTGTGATTTTGCTACTCCTCTATACCTAGACATTTGTTTCAGGAACTTGAAAGAACTCCAAATGTTTTCACCAAACACTTATGTTTACTGCGCCATTAAATGCAGAGAACATTTCAATCAAATAGAGAATGATACTTTTCTTTCTGGATAATAAATTACTACACCTTGAAACGTTCAAATGCCTTTTCAGGTGCTCCTACCAAATTCATAAGTTTTTTGCACTAAAGATACAACTCTAAACTTATAGTTATATAAACTAAAGGATACAGCCTTACATTAAGCCTTAGAGTACAGTTTTTATTTAAATTATCCTTTAATTGTCCAGGTGTAATTAGAATCTGCATAGGACTGGCAGAAATTACAAAAATAGGAAGAAGACCACAAATGGAAGAATCACTTCTGGCACTCACTATACAGCACTGGCCATACTTGCCCACATCACAATCACTATTACTGTAGTAACAGTTTTGTTTTCAGAACTTTGAGGTTCAGTGGACCATGCAAATTTTGACACATGCCCTCTCTCTGCATGCTTTTTCTGTATATGTAGTTATCACAGACTGACACGCTAAGCGTACAAAGAAACAGGTATTTCAGCCTGTCTGCTCATGCACTTGCCCAATTTGTATGTTCCATTGTGAGAACTGTGTGTGCAAAGGAGCCCCACACTGGGAGCATCTCAACTTCCTGAAAAATGAAGTCCTAAAGTGGGGTATGTGATGTTGAACCTCCATAAAGCTTGTGGCATGGGTGAGATCAGAAACACTCCATCAGACAGAGTACCTTCCATCAGATAAAGCCAGAAATTACTCTCTTTTACCCAGATGTCATCATCAGAGAGGAATTACCATCTTAAAGTAACTACTTACAAGGGCTTTTTATCTTAGCAAGTTCAGGATGCTGAATTTGGCAAGCAAGGGACAATCTTTTCTTTTAGGCTTATTCATCTATGCACAATGTACAGTTTAACTGTACGAGGCTTCACCTGAAGTAGTAACAAATGCATTATTCCCTATGGAAACTTAAAATGTCTGAAGTGGGAAAGTAGGATATAGTGAAAGCAGTTTAGATACTTACAACTTTCATGATAGATTTTTCCCATGCTATTGATTTCTGTAACTGCTGAATGCACAGAGCTACCTGTGCAGCACTGCGTGCTTCTGACAATGCCCTTCTCCACACCCTCAGCCCTGGAGCAATATCCTCTTCAGTTCTGCATTGAGATACAGAAGAATTAAGTAGATCACACGCGTGTTTTCTTACTTGAAACGTGGAACAATCATTATCACATTGAAAGCCAAGCAACGACAAAACGTACACAGCCAATAAGTATAAGGTTTAAGCAACTAAATTTCATGTAGTGCACAGACTGTGGCTACGTGCCTCAAAGCTTAGTCACAACCAGTTAAATATAACTTTGCAAGATTATCAACAAACGTAACAAAAAAAATCTTTACAAAGCACCATGCAGAATAACATGATCCGTACGGATCACAGACATACAAGAAAGTACATAGATAACAGGCAATAAGAAAATAGGCTCCAATTAGCAAAGAAGCACAATAATTTTTCAAGTTAATCTCAATAACCTACCCGTCACCATCACCACTAATGGATGGTGCAGGAGCAGGGACAGTAACTGTGCCCACATTATCCAGTTTGATCTGAATGGTGGTACTTAAGGGGCTCTTCAGATACCTTCTCTCTATGTTCCGCTCCAAGTCAGCCAGCCTGGTTACAGCTATATCTAGAGGGTTGTCACTCCTCCGCTCTACAGAGCTGGCACTGCCTTCTCCGCCTCCAGCACAATCCCCATCGTGCTTCTTGTGCAATCTAGTAATTGACTTATGGTCACGATATACCAAGTCGTCTCTCTCTGATGCAGGTTCAGGACACAGCCAACCCTATGTCAATAGAAAGGTTTGTGCATTTATTGGATGCCGTTAACTCAGTGTGTAAACAGAGGAACTGTTCTATGGAATCAAAAGTAACTGAAGCGCTGTTTCCCCGGAGATCTTGGTTACTTGTAATCCATCTGTAGAGACAGTTTCCAAAATATCCAGAGAACTAAAATAATTAATCAAAAAACATACAAGCATTACCAGACTTTCTGAACGGACCTTTACACAACACTCTTACCCCTTGTGGAAACACCGGATCAGGTCTACCTGTCCAGCAGGCTTATGAAACAATGCATCAACTGGTCACACAGAAATAACACCCACCTCACGCCCAAACTAGATCCCAAACACGGCATCTGTACTATAACCAAACATATGCAACTTGATAACCTTACACCCACCTTGGAAAAATTCCAAATTCCAGAGAATTCTTAACTCTACCACACTCACACCACTCACATGTTCTCCATGACCCTGCAATATTCAAGCACAGTATTATGATGTGCTTGTAGGCTCTTTGAAAGCATTAACACAACAGTCACACAAACCAAGCAAAACTGTGGCAAATCCCCTGAGAGTCGAGCAGTCTATGTGCAATACAAACTGCATTCACAGGAGCTTAACAAAACGCGCAGGGAACCGCACTGCAGGACAATACTCTCCAGGAAACACCATTCTGAGCATCTTCAGTTGAAGACTGAGTGGCAATAAAATGTTTCAAACACAAATCTCCACAATACTGCTGCAGTGTATTTGTTTTATTTGCAGGCAATTAGGATGGAGTAAGAAGGCACTTACCACCAGCAAAAGGACTGATACCTGCTTTAAATTCTTACCGCTTATTTTAAAGAGACGTTTTACTAAAAGTTGGTTTTACCTTAACTTGTAAACTAGCTGATGCAACTCTCCTCTCTAGATCTTCCACCTGCTGAAGAATAGCAAGATCCATCTCCATTGCTTGTTCTTCTACTGACCAGTTTTCCACAACATCCCGAGTTACCTGGTTATCTTCATTTTCATTGGTATCAATAATTGCAACTGTATTTGAGAATCACATTTTTATTATTTTAATTAGCATTATAACTTCTTTGGTAAATCCAAGCTGATTTACCCATCACTCAAGTCAAATGCTGAAGAATTGTTGTAACAAGTGTCCTATTCTTAAAATACTTAGTATGGACAACAAATTCTGTATGCTTTGAAACTTGCAATTTAAAGGCCAGAAGGGAAGGAAAGGCAAGGCTGAGCTAGGGTTACAGAGATAGAAAGAGCTTCCGAGCCACCATTTATGCCACTAGAGCAATTTATATGCAATGGCATTCCTCCAATTCAAGGCTGGTGAAAACGCAACTACAGACTAGGAGACCTTTACCTTTTTTCTCCAGCCACTACACTCTGTTCTAAACACATCTCAAAGAGCTCTAAGCAGTTGTTTGATGCCCCAACACCATGTGTAATATAAATATCAGCTACATACCATCCTTGTTTTTGATGCAGGCCAGAGTGATATAATCCATGTGTTTCTGTATTTGCTTTTGTAAGGCCTTTTCTCTTATTCCCCTGAGATGCAGCACTTTAAGCAAAGATTTTAGGTCCTCTGGATCAGTAATCCTCCACCACCCATACTGCATTTCTAAATCAAGACAAGCATATAAACACTTTGCAGGCATTTTTTTATGTGATCACACACAATCAGATTAGAAAATCAATAGGAAAATTATTAAAAAGAAAATAAATTTTAACATCATAGTGGCACTGTAGAAATTATCCTTCACATAGTTCCATCTTATTTTTGTATTACACTTACCTTCTGGTATAGGCTTTGGGTTAGGATAATCTACTGGCTTGGCTACTTCAGCTGCTGTAGAAGGGGCAGAAGCTAGTTTTTCAGTTTGTACTGCTGGTGATTCACTTTTACTTGCAGGAACATTAGATGCCAAGAACGAGTTACCATTCACTTCTGATAATCCCAACCCCGATCCAAGAGCAGGTAAAGGAGGTGGAAATGGGACATTTGAAGTAAGAACGCCCGTAGGCCATCCACAAAACTGAAGTCCCATTATAGGTAGTCCAGTCTTCATCGGCTACAGAGCACAAATACCATTATTATTGTCAAGAAACATGAATTATGATTAGGATGCTATTTGTCAAACAGTAATCAAAACATAAAGGAGGTCTTTACTCGGTACTTCAACTGGTTTCAGAACAACTAACGTAACACTGGCGTTTAAATGCTTTTTAGTAGGGCCCTGTTAATGCTAACAAAATAACAGCTTTTAAAGGTAGGGTGTGGTGTGTCACACTTCTGAAAACTAATTTATATATACTTGCTTTTCATTTAATACCAGTGGCCAACAACCTTAAAGACAAATCAAATCACCGAAATACATGTACAAAATGTCACACATTGACTAACCTGATCTTACACATCTTAATCTAGTATTATACAACTTCTGTAGTTAGTTATTAACATTTAGAAACAGAAAAAAAATAAAGAAATGCAGATATAATGATTGCATGTCTGTGAAATTATTCGTCTAAACAGAAATCCTGCCCAAATAAGCACTGCAAATTCAAACTATTCCCGAGTGAGTTTGTTTACCTGCAGTGGTGACAATGCAAAAGGACTTAATCCCATGGGACTCTGTGCAGAGGTGGAGCCCAGGAGAGGTGATGGCACAGGTGACGGGGACTTGGATGGTGGCTGTGACTGAGGGGTCAGTGGGGCTGCAGTGGCTGCTGTGTCCACCTGGGTCACCGAAGTGTCATCGCAGGGCACCCGCGGTAACAGGCTGAACCACTGCCTGCTCTTCTCAGTCAGAGTCTTCAGCAGCTGATCGTTTGGAATCAGTGCAGAACTGTACAACTTCCCCGTCCCACTCGCATTAGGACTGAAAAGATTAGCAGAGTCAGACTTCTCCAGGGAGCTCTGTGACACACTGGGTTGCAGACTGCAGAGAGAGGGTTTGGAGTTGCTTGCGTAAGACAAAGTACAGCCATTTGCTGCACTGCCATTAGGTTTTGGGGACATAATGTCAGATTCAGGTGGCATTTTTGCTACTTCTAACAGTTTGCTTAATTTTGAAAATGACCCAGGTTTTTGTAAAAACAAATTAGTGCTGTCCTTTTCTTTCAGATCTTCCTTTTGCTCACAGTGAGTCGCAGTTAAGCAATGTAATTTTTCTTCTGTTTCAAATTCTTCTTTGATATGCATACTTTCTTCCTTTTTTAACTTCTCTTTTTCTTTAGCAATTTCTTCTAGACCTAAAATTGTACAAGAAACAGATTAAATATAATAGATAACTAATTAAATAATTTCAATCTTCACAGTTAAATAAATGACTTCACTTTTGGCTCAACACATGCTAGATCCCAATGTCTTTGTTGTTTTTGCTGTTGTTAATGAAATCACTTCTCACTTCACAGAAGGAAACAAGTTTCCAGGCATACAGATTTAAACCCTGCGAAACACCTGGAGGAAAAATAACCCCAATGTAGCTATAACGTACTCCAGGATTCACCCATGTGAAGCTGTTTGCCAGGGCCAAGTCTTTGAAACGGACAATTTTTTGCCAGCTTTCTTTCTGCGAGACTCTGCATCCTTTATCAAAAAACTCCTGTATTATCAAGAGGGTACAGTGTCTGCAGCCTTAAGCTTATTTTTGCAATAAAGATAATTCATTAAACTCAAGCCAACTATGAAGCAGAGAACCAAGATTCCTGTTGTGAAATCAAATATTCCCCCAAATACTGAAACACTGTATTAAATATTTTACCTCTTTCAATAAAAATCATTAACAATTTTGACTGTGAAATAATGTCAACATTCAGGAAAGTTTAATACGCTTTCAAGAGCCACCCAACATGACAGCTGGAACTCTCCACACAGCTAAGCAGACAGGGGAACATCTAAGCAATTTAGAGTACAACAAGCAGAAGCTGACTGCAAAAACAAGTTTCTTCAAACATAGGGGGTGCAAAAAATCTGAAGATCTACCTACCTTTTATGAAAAGAAAAACATTATTTTTTGCACTCCTAGTCTTTAACCATTTCTCTTCTACCCTTATACTGACTGCCAACTCAGACAAAAAGTCTTTAAAAGTCCAAAATGTGATGGAAAACTGCCAGCAAAAATCCAACATTCCAGCTTATTAATTTATGTTCATCAGAGACTGTAGTCGCAAATAAGCCAAGGTCCTGCTTACGGTTTGTGACCAGCACATCCACATTTCACTGCGAGAAAATGATTTTCCCATTTTTGCACTATATCTTCAAGCACAGAAGTGTCTGTGTATTTGCAGAAAATCTAACAACTGAAGGCAAAACCAATTCTCTGCATTCTACGGTCATCCTACTTTTCAGAAATAGACTTCACTGCCATAGGGGAACATGAAATAGTTCAGAAAGAGTCAAAAAACACCACAAGCAGGTAAATATGAAAAAGCAAAATATGTAGAAGTACAAACCCAGAAAACTTCCAAAATAACAATCCTCATTTTGAAAGGTATTAACTGATCTTTCATCACCAGAAGGAGATATCAGAGACAACCACAGGAGGGGAGAGGTCTATTGCCTGTTGAGCGTCTGGTTGAAGGTGAAAACCTTGCTGGACAAAACCAGCGCCTCTGAGACAGGCAGCATGTCTTGGTCCGGTGTACCTTTGTGTGCCATCACTCCTTTATGGCTCTTACCTTCACCACTTTCCATGCCTTCCACAAAAATTCCCCCACACTGGGGTAGAATCCAGTACCGGCGCCTGTAACGGTCCTGACCAAACATCATCGAACGCAAACAGTGCGAAGCTTCAAATAACTTCTTTCTGTACTGGCTTTGTTGCTGTTAAAAAAAAAAAAAAAGGCATTATAATTCAATGGCAGGGGAACCTCATTGTAACAGAAAACATCTCCTGGCTACCAGAATGAACAGAAGTTCAAGGGTCATACAAGGAGGCTCTCTCAGACACTGGGAGGAGGGTCGTGTCTCTGTGTTACCTGATACTCTACTCACAGCTGCTGCCTTTATGACTTTATTTACAGACCTCCCTTTAAAAAAATCAATTAAATCACTTCCTTGTTCAGCCTAAAAACACACTGTGATGGTAGATCCTGTCTTTTTACCCCTGACTCTCAGAAAGCAATGGATCAAAGATTTCGTTGCACAAGAACAGCTGAGATCCTATCAAATATACAGCATCAGCAAATGGTGAACAGAGCCCTGAAGATACCTGATAGTGCAGCTCCTGACAGGAAACTAAGGAGATATTTTAACTGTTCATGAAAGAATGAGAACAACAAGGCACAGAAATAAATTCTTCAAACATAACACAGTTCTCTGAGGGGGGCCAACAAGAACTTCAGTTTGTTTATTCAGTTCTTGCTCTACTAAATTGGCACTGCTGGAAGTTCAGGTGGAATTCTGGACAGCTAATTTATTGCGATTTGGAACATGAGGGAAACCAAAACACGAAGTCTTAAATAACAAATTTTCTAATACAAAGAATAAAAACATGTGCCATGAGTACTCCATCTACAGCACTGCATTGGTCTCATTTACACTTCTCTTCCTATTCCACTGCTGCTTCTTTCAAAATGTCAAGCCCAGACAGCTCTGTCTTGGGCTTGGAGCTGCAGAAATCAGTCATGGAAAGGAAGGCATGAGAACCACAATCCACTGTGCAATAGATGCACTGCTTCTCATATACAAAATTTGTCATTGCAAGGATCAACAGACAGAAGTAAATCAATTAGGTCTGGATAAAAATAACATTACTTTTTATTCTCAGAAATGCAAATATATTAACAACTGTTATTACGAACTGTCTTTTGAGTGACATCCACCTACTGCCACCAGACTAAACTTGCAATTCTGGTGTCTGAACAGTAGCATCATTCATATTTTCACAAAGCAAAAGCTAATCCTTATTACAATTTATATTAATTTGGAACATTGGAAATGATGGTAAACATTTTAACTCATGACATCCAGTGATCAAATCTGTAGTATAACGAAGACATGATCTCTCACCTTTGTCAGTTTTTCAATCTGTTTCTCTAGTTCTTCAACACTTGCTGTCTGGTCCCCATCATCCTATAATCACCAAATACACTGTCACACCAAATTTATTTCATAATACAATCATACTACTATATCTTACCATTATTACAGTAAAAAGATGTAAGGAAAAATGAGAGGCAAATACTAAAGAAAAAATAAAATTCAAATTGTGTGCTTGTTCAATGTATTTGACTAGGAACAACATAACTGAAAAAAGGATACACCTTTAATCTTTCCAAAACATCCTAGATGCATAAGAAGGAGAAGGCTCATGGCCAAATGTTTGCTGAAAACATTCTTTTACTGGAAGAAATAATTCTGTTTGTGCATGAACACTTAACACCACAGAATTTAATCTTAGTTTCTATGAAGTTTTTTTGATATTCAAATTAATTTTAAGAGGTTTTCATGCATAAAATAATGGATCTCTTAAAGTCTTATTTAGAAGTCTTTGGTAAATCCACATTTGCATTTTATTTCAATGTCTACATGAAACTGTAGAGCTACTTTAAATTACAACTGCTAGAAAAGTTACAGCACCAACCCTGCTGATTTTTGAAGAGGAATGTACCCATGATTAAGTCTATGGTTGCCTTCTTCTTGACAGTTTAAAAATGGGAGTCTTTTCCATAAAGAGTCTAAATTTAGTTCAAGAAAGTCTTTGTTGACAATAGTAAGTTTCCAAAAGAATACGACGAAAACCATCCACTCCCTAAGATACATGCCTTGTATTTCTTGGTTCTGTAAAAGTGTACCAGAATGAAGCCTCCTGAAATACCACACAGAGCACAAATGCAATGAAACTTCTGCTAGATCAGAAAATTAATTTCTCTACAGAGTTACAGTAATTTTGCCTATGAAATGCCCAGTGCACCAGAATAGGAGATTGTACAAGAAGGAAAAGGATTAAGGGAGGGATTTGAGATCAGAAATCTAAATATGCCTTATTTTTAATTCTGAATTATTTGTAAGAACTTTGTGCTATTCCTCTATGGTATTCTCTTAAATTTACACACATTCTAGTACTTGAAATAAATCAAGAATAACAACCCAAAGTACTGTTCCCACCCTAGAAATTAGTTGTGTTTCTAATAAAGGGCATCTGCAAAGATCTGAGTTCAATATGTTGGATACATGCATTGTTCAAGCAGTCTTAAACATTTACTTCGAACCTTGCACAAATGGATGATTTCCAGGCAAACAGCGCAACACCCTGTGCACTAAAATGTAGCATTTGGTATTGCTTGTGTCCTGTATCAGGTTCCATCCAGGGGAAGCCTGTGCATTTCTATTAAAAATCAGCTCAACAAGCTAAAAACGTTTCAGTGATCCTTCCTGTATTGCATCTGATACCGACCAGGAAAATTTATCATCCTGTGATCAAATACAGACAAGCAGTGACTACCCTGGATTTGTGAAAAAAATACACAGCAAGGTCACAGTCAGGCTCTATAATAGAGAATGTTACATGCAACTTCACACTTCTATTTATTAATTAACAAAATAATGGAAACTAATAAAAATGGATAAGTTATTGGAGGTAAGTTATTCTTCCCTCCTTTTTACTACAACATTTTGGGGAAGCAGTGCCATATTACAGAGAAACAGAAGGAAAACAGGTTTTAATTTATTACTAATCTATTACTACCTACCTCATCCTCACAAACATCTGCCTTCTTTCCTTTTTTCTCATCTTTGTCCTCTTCATCCTCATCCTCCTCATCTGCCTGGTCCTCGCTGTCCTCGTCGTCGTCGTCATCATCATCACTGTCGCCCTTGCGGCGGCGCTTGCGGCCGGGCTGGGGGGGCTCCAGGGAGTGCGGCTCCTCGCCCCCCTCGCCACCCCCCGCGGCCTCCCGCTTACCCGTCCTCTTGGCATGGATGATCCTGAGCCTGGGAACACATGGCAAGAGGGCAAACTATGGACTGCGTCTGGAGCACAAACATACCTCTCCTCCTATGCGACTGAGAGCAAATCATACATTTTAGACTTAAATTAGAGCTTCTGTTCTAATACGAGATTCTATTTTCTCAATATTTATTGTGACTAGTCAACAAGAAAAACTGAGGTTATAAAACCACTTAAGATTCTTAATTCCGTTCTGAATGGACTTTGTTTCTCTCAGGTGAATTTTACTGCGTAACTCTTTAGAAGAAATGAAACACAGGCGGGATTTTGAGAAGTCAGAAAAGACAATCAGAAGAAAGAACAACTTCAACTTATCTTCTATTTAATGCATCTAAGGATATGATGATAAAATACCTGTGTCTGAGGAAGGAGGGAAAGGCAAAAACCCTCAGTTGGGAGTGTGAAATTATTTACATTTGCACGGAAACACAGAAGGTTAGTTTAATTTTTTTTCTTTTTATTTCCTCCCCTCCCTCCCAATTTTTATAAATTTTTAATATTACTTTAGTCCTTTGGCTGATGTTTTTATTCTAGGATATATACTTTTTTCCCCCTGGAAATCTTAGCTCCCTCAACTATCAGTAGATTACTCAAACTGTCATTTTTCCTTTTATGAAAGAAAAGGGAAACTTACATACCAGTAATTATGGTTGTAGTAGACCTTCTTCTTCTACAAAACCCCTATAAGACAAGATTCCACACAGCAAAAATTACAGTTCCACCCCTCAGGGAGCTAGCAGGCAAACATGCTGAACCACAGGAGGTATAAATAGCCAGGCCAAACCAGTCACTTATAACGCAGACCAAAAATGCAACTGACTTAGAAGAGATTCATAAACATGTAGAAAAGACAAAGATTTTGTAAGAGATGACTTGAAGAAGGTAGGATGGGAAAAGTAGGACGGTAACGACAAACACAATTACCAGGACGTAATTTTTCCTTGTCGTACTCCTCTCTCTTCCCATCCTACAGAACAATATTCCATACAGCAAGTGGCTACAGGTTCGATGAGTGCAGTCCAAGCACTGGCTCCTGGACACTCTGACAAAGGGATCAGCCCTGGAAAATGCTGCTGGAAGAGCCAGGACCCAACAGCACAGCCTGGGACGAAGGTGCCGCAGTTCGACTGGGAGCAGCGCTTTTTAGAAAAAAGACTCTTAGGCAAGAAATCATCAAGGGGAAGTGAAAACTGCTGGGCTTTGTTTTTTTGGTGTGGTTTTGTTGTTGGTTTGGGTTTTATGCAGTGGTTAATCCACTGGAGAATTTAGGAAGTTTTATACTTTTATTTTTCCAAAACAAATGGATGTTTACCTATTTCAGCAATTCAAAATACTTTTCCATTAAAAAAAATTCTCAAGCCTCTCAGTGAACTTGGAAGCAAGTAACATTTTCAGGTTTTGTGCAAAAAGCCTTAGTGTCACTGAGTATCAATATTAGCCATGCTCTGAATTATGTTTTTTAGAAAAAAATTTCCCTATTAAAAGGATAACTTCAAGCCACCAAATCCTCTTCATGTGGACTAGAAATTCATGCCTATACACAGGAATTAACTATCACAGTCACTAGTCAATGAGTGGATTGACTGCTGTGCGACTGCATGATTTCAGAGACAATTTAGACTAAGATAATCCTGAAGACAATTCAGTAATAAAGCTGGCAAGTGGAAGTTCAATGACCAGCAAACACCTCTTTCATATACCTAAATGAAATGAGAAGAAGCAAAAAAGGCTACTTTTGCTGACAGCAAAAATTGAGATGTAATGCTGTCAAGCACTAAAGGAAGCTTTGCACAACACTGCAAATTATCAAGGATGGAAATGAACCAAAATGCTCCCTTTTGACAGCACCACAGGTGTAAGAAGGCAGCAGTCTGTATCCAGAGTAGCATAGAGGCAGAAACCAATGACAGCATGACTTCAAAGCTGTCCAGGTATTTCAAAAAGCAGCATAATTTTCCTACTGCTACCTACATATATGGCTCACTGAGAGAAGAAAACTTTCAGTCACAAAACTGTCCTGTGTTTCTCATTTTCAGGTATGGACCAAAACCACACCTGCAGCTGCTGAGAGAATCATGAAGTCTACTGGACTATAAGAAGAGTGGGTGGTCCATCAAAGAACCAGATGTGTGACTTAAACCTGCTCTAATCTCATCTATAATGTTTACTAGATCATATAAGGAAAATTCATCTTCTGACTTCATTTTCATGCCTTCCTCGTAATTTTTGCACATCAGTATTACGCAGTACCAAGGCAAAGAAATTCTTAACATCATACCTATAACATGCTTCACCTTGGGTCTCAAAAAATAAGTTTCACAAATCAGCATTAGCACCTCCTACCCAAACTCAGGGTGTAATTTCTCGCCTTTGTGACTGCTTCTCATATACCATCATCATTTACAGTTGAGATGGCTTCATTCAACAGAACTTAACTTACACAGAGCATGCCATGATACTGGTGTGTTAAAAAGAACACTGTTGCCGTGAAAAATTTGTTCTGCAGTACTTCAAGTCCTGTAAAAACAACCAGATATCACGTGATTCTTCAAGTGGCTATATTTCAGGTTTTTTCCATTTATATTGATCAAGCTACAAAAGAGATGCCGAAGAGAAGACATGTAATGGAAAAAAGAGATACTGAGACTGATTATCTAGTTAAAAAAATCACTGAATCATCTCAGGTGAGACAGCCTTCTGACCACAGCTGTCATACAGAAAGCACAGAGAAAGATGAATTGATTGTATGAGACAGGTGCCTTTACAAAAATGGTGACTGGTATCAAGATTCACATCTAAATGTAATAGAGAAGGAATTAGATGCAATCTGTCATTGACCATCAGCTAAGCAGAAACTGTCCAGGCAGCTCAGAATTCAATTTCCAACCATACTTATCAAGACCCTAGGGGGAAGGAGAAGAGGAGGGATGGCAGCAAGGGGGAGAAAAAGAGCATCCCTTAAAATAAAATACAATTCCTTTTTCCAACTTGGGATTTTAATGTTGCTTTTTTGTATCTTACAAGGCACAGGCTTTTATATTTTACTTTTGCACCCCTTCCCAGTTGAGAAGCTTATCTGATTACAAGTGAGAACACAGGCACAAAAAAATCACTCAGTGAAAATATCTGACACAGGCAGAATCTTTTCTCATCCCACTTGGATACACCTCCGGCCAGCCTGGACACAGTGGTATGAAGATTCACCACAGCAAACACTGGTAAGCCAGGTTGAGATCACATAAACCCATTCCTCAGCATCCATTATCCACCCACTCCACGCTTCCCACATGATGGAATGTACTGAAGGGCTCCTAAAGGTCTGTGGGCAGGTGAAAAGAGGCCACATTTGCTGATCAAACCATGAGTGCTCAAGAAAGCAGGTATTCCCATGCAAAACTGTTTGGGACTGGGATGCTTAAAAATTCGACTGAGATGTGAATGGATGGGGAAGGTAGCGTGTAAAATGAAGTCTGGAAGCAGAAAAAAAGACCAAAAAGAAGACTTAAATGAACAGGTTTCTTTTCAGAGAAGCCCCAGAACAGTTGCAAGAGTTTACGAAAAACACCAATTGACATAATAAAGAAGAGAACATTGTCTAAACTAATCAAAGGCAGCTCTTCTAAAAAAGCTTCTTAGAGTTCATCAGAAAAACAGTGGAAAATCCAAAAATTTTGAACCAAAGATGAGAGAGATGAATCAAGCCCAGTGAATTCAAAGCAGAAGAGCAACATTTCCGAGCTGTCCTGTGATACTTACGCTCAAAAATAGGGTCAGCACTACTGCAACCTGAAATCCACACAGGAGGGGAGAAAACAAGAAATGGAGAAATGATCGTAGCAAGGAAGAGGGGCTTGGGACTTCAGGGTATTATGTCCACTATTTGAAAGGGAAGAAATGAGAGACTGTAAGGAAAAGTGAAAATCCTACATCTACAAGTACTTACAGTTTGATGGAGGGAGAGAAAGGCTAAGCAGGCCGTAAGAAGACAAGGACAGGGAAGGGTCCCATTCCACTAATGGTAAGTTGGCTACATCAGAACTTCAAAAACACTTTTTAAACTATATCCCATACAGGGGATACAGATGAAGAAAGGAAAAAGGTATTTGGATTATCCTAAAAGATAAAATACATTAACCCTGTGCAGATTGGGATCTGCACTATTAGCAGAGAATTTCTTTTTATTGGTCTAATTTTTTCCTCTACCTCCCTCTTGTCCTTCTTCTTTACTTCTTTCCTTCTTCCTTCTGAGATACATTAAAGGGAAAAAAGGGAGACATAAGATTAGAAACAGAAGTACCTAAAGCAAGGACTAAGAAAGGATTTACTGTTCCTAGCAAGAGGTAAAGATGACAAAGCAAAAAAAAAAGTAGAGTCTGGCTATGCATTTTTACCCCCTGTGATTCATTAACTTTACGCCGTCCAGCTTCCTGGGAGTTGGAGCCGTGTGCTTGCTGTATGGAATTTTGTCTTGTAGGATGGGAGAACAGTGAATATGAAACTGACAACCCTTCCAAAGTAAGTTCCAATTTTACCTTAAATAAAAATATATAAAATATCTCAAAGTTTGCATTCTACATCTGATCCCTAGCTATAGGGAGAAACGCAACATTGACAGATGGGAAACACTAAGAAAACATAAATTAGCAAAACTTAATTGGCAATTGTTGTAGGAAAATCATGTCATCTTAAAACGCTTTTCAGAATGAACAGTGGCAATTACAGTAGGTCCAAATAAACTTTGAAAATGTCAATGGTAATTTTACAGTTCCTTTGATATTCCAATTAAAAACTTTTTACTTTCCTCCAAAAATTCCAAATGGACTTGACTTTGCTCCAGTTCTGAGGGCCACTAACCTCTTTAACAGACTGTAAAAGACACTAATCTTTAACAGACTGTAAAAGACTGGTGCTGCACCATTCTAAATCCATATTCGTCTTTATTAAGTAGTTTAGGTACTAATTTCTTGGTAAACCTGTAACTGCATCAGCTAATTATGTTCTCAGAAGCAATTCCCTATATGGCAGCATATCTGAACACAGGCAAAAAAGCAATACATTGTAATGTTTAAGGAAACAAAACTTACTTCCGAAGTTTGCCTTCGACCATCCATTTATCTCTCCTTAAGTTTGACATATAATCAATGTTTTTATCAATTTCACTGTCAAAGACAAAATAATCCATTAACTGCAAACATACACATTTTTTTCTGACAGACATTTATGTATAGGTACTCTGCCTCAAAGAACTGACTTGGAGAAAAAACTGTCTTGGTTAAAATTCAAAAGAAACCATTTCAAAGCTAGGAAATTTCAATACCCGGAACACTGATACAGTTGTACCTATGTCAGTCTTTAGCTACAGTATCACCTCAGCTTCCTTTCCATAAGAAGCATGTAATTCAAAACAGCTGACATTTCTTTCCATAGCTCTAATTCAGTGCCAAGCCTCAAGATGTCTTTGCCACAGAGCATCTATTCCTGTGCTGAAAAAACAGTTACCATTGATACACCCAAGGTGTTCTGCCCAGGATCCCTGGGATCTACAAACCAACATTCACTTTTCCCAGCAGAAACTCAGGAACCAAAACACGGGCTTCAGTCCAGCCACCGTCTGCAAGCCTGCTCCAAACACATCTCAGCCTCAATAATTCAGCAGATTATAGGTGTTTCTATAATCAAAATATAGAAACTCAAGTTCTGAGTGATCATTTCTACAAACAGGACTTAACAGTCATCTGCAACAAGAGGAAGTTTCTTACTACGATGAATTTGATTGGTACACATGAACTCTCTTGCACAGCTCATGCACAGAGCTTGCACTGCCCCCTCCTGCTATTTTTCAACTTTGGAAATCCTGAAGTGTCTCTTCCATTCTTGCCTTACACAGCCCTGACTCGCTTTGGCAGAGCCATGTACCAAACCCACAGAATTCACCTGGAAACAAAGCAGCACTCAAGAAGTGATAAAAGACTTTACCACAGTAAGTCAGTCTGTGGGAGAACAGGCATCCTAGAGACTGGCATTTCATAACTTTTTATTGCACGTTGCTGCGTTTTGACAAGTTGTTGAACGTAGGGGGGTTTAAATTATGAAACGTAGCGCACACTTTTCTTGGATTACTACATCAAGTTTGCCACCTCACCTTATGATCCCAGTTAAAGCATTTAGACAAGACATGTCTTGAAAAACAAAATGAAAAAAAGAATACTGCAGAAGATGTGAACAACTCTTCTAAATTATTCGCTAGACTACCTAGTACATTGTTTTGTAATTAACCTCATCTTTTACTCCAAAAATTGCTTGAAAAATTTTGGTTCAAGCTTTGAAAACAAAATTACGGCCCTAACATGGAAAAGTTCTATTCTTCTGTCATATCAGAAGTACATAAAGGTAAGAAGCAGTAACTCAACCAATTTCAGCTTTCATTACAAGAACATCAATAGCCTTCCTGTAACAGAACACAGTGTATTCACAGTATTTCTGAACTATGACATTTTTACAATTTTATTTTTACACACTCATTTAGGAAAAATCTTACCTTACTACACTTTTGCTGCACGCTAACTCATTGACCAGAAAAGCAAGTACTGATGCTTTCTGAGCTGGCGTGTGTGCCTGGAAAGCCTTTGTCTTCAAGCTCTCTGTCAGTTCCGTTTGCCCACAGTGAGCCTCCATGAATATCTGCAGAATCTCAGACACATTGTCTCGATTGATACCAACACTCAGTAAGTGTTCCCCAAGAATAGTTTTGGCCTAAAAAGGATAAAGACACTTCAAACAATTATGTTTTAAAATATTCTTTTCCTTTGCAGGCCGTATTGTTGTTTATAGAAGAGAGGTGTGGGTTCATTTGCATTTTTACATAAGGACTTTTAAACATGATTATTTTTTAAAACTATTAAAATGTAAATCTTAAATAGAGTAAAAAAATTAATATCTCTTCACTTCTAAGTTTTTAAGAACTGAGATAATATTAATAGTAATTAAGCGGATGAAATCAAAAAAGACAAGATCCAATTAGAAACTGATGAATACTGTTTTGTACAATGATGCTGTGTAGACTTCTGGAGTGGAAGAGAGCTGTACTGGCTTGAAAAAGAAGGCCAGTAAGAAAGAAAATCATGAATGAATTGGAGTTTTGATGAAGTCACACAGCAGACTTTAGAGAAAGAAATGGCAAGGTTCATTGAGAACAGAACATGAGGGTAAGAATGAAAAGTGGTGGGGAGTAAGGAGTTAATACACGTAGCCTCAGATGTGACAGTGCCCTACAAAAGGTCCAAATAAAAATGGGATGTGTGTGTGTGTGTGTGTGTGTGTGTGTGTTTAGAGAAAATGCCCAGAAATATATGAGTTCTGGAAAATGAGAAGGCTGACAGGGCACAGAAAGTCTTGGAGTAATGTTAGAACAGTGACACCAAAGAAAAGAAATAGGAAAGTGAATTGAAATCCAAATCAGAGAGGTGTCACAGAGGCACTAGGAAGAATACATTCATATATACAGGGTGTTTACTATGGATTTTTTTTTTCCTTTTTTTTTTACCTTGTATCCTGTACCAAGTCCTGGGTCACACACAGCTGCAGAGACAAGCTTCACAACCAAGTCCTGTACTTCTCCCATGCTGTCCCCTATGTTGAGCAAACCCTCCTGAAGGACACTCAGGGAGGGGACATCCACACTCACATCAAAGCCAAGAACCTTCCCAAAGTTTCGTAGGAACTGCACCACCATGAGACAATCCGAGAAGGTGCTTCCATCGAGGACGAGGCCGGGGATGCGAGGCAGCTCTGGGAAAGGCTGGAAAGCAACAAAAACCAATGCAAGGTTCAGGAGTATTTTCAAAAGAACCCTTTTTTGATACCAGCTAAGGAAATTGGCTGGTACTTCCTTATGACCTCCAGCACACCAATGCTCGAAGATACAGGCTATAGGGAACCTGCACTCCCCATCCATTCAATGCTGAAACATTTACCTTTTCACAGTACAGGAGGCAAGAGATGAAGATGTATTTCCTTTTTGGTCAGGAGATGCTACCAGGATCTATGCTGAGCCAAATTACTGTTTACAGGTGGTGTAAAAATATTTAGGGGGCATAGAGAAGGGATTTCTCTGACACAGAGAGGGTGGGAACCTGAGCTTTGTCAAGTGGTTAAGGAGAAGAACTAAAAACACAGAAGACTGGGAGAGCAACAGCTTGTAAGAGTTGCCTAGATGAGTATCTAGTGTCTGTGTACTGAGACACGATGCATATTCCATGCATTTTTTTGAAGCAATCATGCAAGTGCTTTTTGGGAAGCAGGCTGCTTTTAAACAAAAAGCTTTTAATTAACTAAACATGTGCCACTGAAGTGTTCTAATATCTTGTATTTGTATATATTTCAAATAGTTCTCTAATTATTTGGATCAAAACTTGAATGCTTTGGGTGTGGCTGAAACAAAAAAGTTATTGTCACGATAAAATACACAAACAAGAGGCAAGAAAGTAAGCTTATGTTGTTGTGATTACCTTCTGGTCTGCTAAGCACATATCTTCATTAGGCTTCTTTAGCTCCTTTGCCATTTCTAATTCCAATCTTCGCTGTTCCAGCTTACGTTCTTTATTTAATCTTTTTTCATCACGTTTCTCTTGCTTCAACCGCTCTTTTTCCTTAAGCAGAATTAAAAGGGCAGAAAATAAGCCCTACATCTTCAACATACAAAGGAATAATCTACTAATTTACTTATGTAACCTTAGTAATTACCACAGCAATTAAGGAACCTTCATTAAAGCAAAGGGACAAGTGAACAACACATGGTTTAAAAATTCCCATAATACACAAGCTGAACATGAATAGCTTATAAAACACAACAGATCTTTTCAAACACAGGTAGATTCTGGGCTTGAATTACCATGTACATCACATGCAATCTGAAAACTGAACAGCCCTTTATGTCTCATCTACACAACAAGAACACGGAGATCATCAGTGAGAAGTCAAGTTTTTATTACCTGTCTCTCCCAACACCCTCTCCAGTGATGTCCCACAAGTTACTGCGCTCCCTCTTGTCACTCTAACTCACCAAGACTGACTGAACTTGGAGCTCAAATGGCCTTTCCTATCCCTGGCTGCAGGGGTTCTGCAGCCCCATGCACAGCACCAATCCACCGTCCTGACGACACAATTCCCTACACACCTCTGCAACCAATACCAAGTGCAGAATGTATGGAATCTGCATCTATTGATGCTACTCTTCGGAGCACAGAACAGGGTATGTACCCACAAACACGTGTGTGTGTGGGAGTCGTGACTTAGGAATCTGATACAGCGCTGAAGACAGTGTATGTGCTTTTCACCTGGAGGCACAGAGCGGCTAAAGAACAAAGCCAAGCTGCTTCCCATTACTCAGAACCACTCCCCACTATTCTGTCAGTTTAGGAGGTCACTCTGGTCTCTTCCATTTACCACCACCACCACGTTTTGCACAGATCAGAGTGTGGGCGATACTAAATCAGGGCTCGGTCGCTGTGGAGTTCTGGCAGGCCCCATGACTTCTTATTCGTTCTGGTGATTCTATACTGAGTATTACTGGACCACTGGTGACTCCTGTGGATAACCACTGTGACTGCACAGAGATCAGGACCTCTACTGCTACAGTCTTTGGTGGATTTTATGCAAGATTGAGCTTCACATTGGATACAAAGAACACATTTGGACCAGTAAATTAACACTGGCAGAAAAAAGCAGTGACACACAGAACTTCCCATCTGCCCAACTGCTTCCTGCTCTGCAGCTGTGCAAGCACCCTCTGTACTGCCAACACAGGCCTCATGGTGAGTTCATAAGGGACACGTTGTGTAGAAATTCACAGTATGCTAAAGCAGCACACAAAATCCAAAACTTTATTTTAAAAATCAAAAATACTCCCTGACTTGTTTTTTAAAATTGTTTATTGCCTTTTATCTTAACCTACGTCAAGGTCTCAAAGCCAAGTGGCATTTTCTACAACTTGTTTTTGCCAATTAGAAACAATCCAAGTCTGAAGAAAACAAGAGGTGTACATAGGGATATTTGTGTGGCAACACAGTAATTTGCAGTTATGACTAAAAATGCAAACTTTAACCACTACTCTGTTTCTGTTAGAGTAAGAACACAGCTACAGCACTGGATCAGACTAAACAACCATGTAGCCTGGTATCCTGATTTCCAACAGTGGGATGGGTGCTTAGGGTATCCTTTTCCTCTTTTTCCTTGCACTGAAGTATTAGTCAATTTTTCTTGGTTTTGGTCAGTCACTTTCATTTAAATTTGTGAATACACGCAAGAGAAAAGTTTTAAAACTTCTTCAACAAATAGTTGCTATAATGACAGTTATTTTACTTCAATATCTTAGTTAGCTGTACTTTATTTATAAAAGTCTTAGGATACAGAGATTAAAAAAAAAGTCTTGGGATATAGAAAAATATATAAAAACAAAAAATAAGTTAGCAATTCTGGGTTTTTTGTATTTTACTTATGTTTCCTCTCAAAAACATCCAGAACTCTCAAAACTGGGCAATCTGTGCCAGTGTTCAACCATCAACCTCCAAGTAGAACAGTTTTTCTTAAGTTTGAACAGAATGTCCTGTGTTTCGGTTTGTGCCTATTCCTTCTTGTTCTACCGCTGTCCTTTTATACAAATGAAACTACCTACATGTAAATCAAAGACACTGCTCTTCTACAGATAACTAGAGAATGAAACCATGAAAACCTCAAACTTTCCGAGGTTTAATACTCACTTCTGCTTTTTTACGTGCTTCCATGGCTTTCATAAGCATCATATGTTGTCTTCTCCGTTCTCGTTCCTATTGAAGCAGTAATATTAGAACATAACTAATCCACATCTTCAAATCAGTAAAAAAGCTGAGTAACAAATTTAGCATTAATAGACAAGTCACAGTAAATACTAAATATAGGACAAGAATGGCCAAGTCTGTGCATGTTTTAGTTCAGGTTTAGAAAGCAAATACAAGAACAATCAAAAGCAAAAAGGTAAAGCAATGAACATGGAGACAGTGTAAAAAAGAAGCATACAGATTTACTTATGGTCAGTTGTGATGCTCCTTCATAAGCTGGCAGAACAAAAAGCATAATGGTTGGCTGGAACAGGTCAGTTACCTTACATCTGCTATGACGGAACTTGTAATTTACTTCTTCAATAGCCAATTCAGCAGAAATTTTATACTGGTCTTTCTCAAACACTGCAAATACTAACATTTTTGTAACCAAGCAACAAATTAATACTCTCAGCTCTAGATCAGTTTTAATCAAGCCAGTGGTGGTGCACATATGTACAGAACACCACTTGGTTTACTGATGCCTGTCCCTCAATAAATTATGGCAGTAACTTCAAATGCATTAATGAGCACTGTTCTAGGGCATTAAGTATGGGAGTTTTGCCTTAAAAGCTGTAGAGTAAATCCTGGTCCCAGTAAAGGTTATGGGAATTTTACCATCTAACTGGGTGATGCCAGGATGACATTCTGATGTTTCTCTGTGTACTTGTAACAGTATGAATTTACCGCCGGCTGAAAGTTAATTTCCTCAGTACCTTACAAACTTAGGGAAGACATCATCCTGGTTTCTAAAACAGGTTAATTCAAATTGTATTTAAAATATCTGGATTTATTCCCAGTGAATGGGACAAGGCTTGCAAAAATTATACAAGTGACTACCTATTAATTTTGCGTTAATCCCTGATTTTATATAGTAGTTAAATTACTACTAGGACATCAGTAACATAGATCTCTGCTTAAAAACCTCATTAGTTATTGCCACGTCCAATTTATACACATGTTCAACACATGTCCTTTTTTCCCTGAACAGACAAGACAAGCAGATGTATGCAATGCACTGTGCTGTAAAGCCATGCAGCAGTATGTAATATGACAGCAGCCAGTGCTACATTTTATGCATTGCTATGACAACCATATCACAACCAAATCACAATGCGGTGTTAGATGTACAAAAATAAACATACCCATACCATATCTAGTCTATGCCTCTCCAACTCCTGGTAGAAAGAGTTGGCACAACATTATGAAACAGAAATCACAAAGTCATAAATCCACTTTATAATCCCCCAAAAGACCCCAATACCAAAGCAAAGCAACAAATCATAAGGCGAAAGAAAATCTGTGCAGGAATCAAACCCAGAAGTTTAAAAAGGGCTTATTTTGAAGATTCCGCCCCACCCCCATATAGCTTAAAGTAGCGGCTCACAATTGCCATTCTGTCTGTCTGGTCAACTGAACATATACCAACCTGGTGCTTCAGAAGAACAGCCTGCTGCCTTCGCATCTCCTTCTCCTTAAACAAAAGAAAAAACGCATATTGAAAATATCTATTGAAATTTACTTACCAAATTGCACAGTTTCGCCACATGAAAACAGCACATCTGAGTTAGGATTTAACTTCCCTGTCCCCCCTGAGCTGAGCACAGTGTACACGACAGGAATTCTGGTGAGCTGGGAGGTCCATGTGAGAACACACCGAGAATGCCAAAGCAGCCATGCAAGTACATATATACACCATATTTTCCAGTATTTTTAAGAGTTCTACAGTCTTGTATGCATACAGCCTAGAAGAGACTAGGTTTGCTGAGAAACAATAAAACTTTTTGATACAGTGTGTTAGTAAGAATACTGTGAATAATGTTACTGAACAAGCATTCTGTTGTGCAAACCAGGAGCCATGCAAGCAAAACTCAAGGTAATGGCACACAAAAAAGTACTGTCTCTATATATTCACATGTGTGTATGTCACATATACACAAACTCCTCTGCAAATGCTTCATGCAATTATGTAACCACATGTACATGCTATTGTATGCTGTCTCTATGTACAGTTTCCTTAGCCTTGAATATTCTTCCAAATTTACTGCTTTTTTATACATGAACATTATCCACAACAACACAGTTCTTGTTTCTGGAGCTCCTTCAAACTAACCTTTATTCGCTTTTCAGCCTCCAATAATTTGGCATTTGCTGCTTCTTCCTTCTTTTTCTTTTTTGCCTGTGCATGCAAAAGAGGTCACACAATAGCACCATCACAAGTTGAGAACTATCTGACTAGAAATAAAGTTATGTGCCTTTAAAAGTTAGAAACCATCATCATTTATTGTGTACATTACAGCAGATTTCTTCCCCAATGCAGCTTTCATGATGAACCAATTCACAATTCACTTACTTCTTAAAAATTAAGCCAGAATTTCAAGTCCCACTCAAAACTGCTTCACCTGGCTATTACAAGAAAGCAAGTATACACAGAAACAATATAAATGGCAAAGAGTTACTACTAATTTTTCTATCAGTGAAGACTTGAAAACTAGCAATCTATTTTTGCTAGTATACTAGCAAACCCATTCAGTGTATCGCATATTCTAGCATATGTACAGACACAGGCAGCCGGTCACTAGCAGTGCCCCCCAGGGATCAGTGCTGGGCCCAGTCCTGTTTAATATCTTTATTGATGATTTAGATGAGGGGATTGAGACCATCATCAGCAAATCTGCTGATGACACCAAGCTGGGAAGGAGTGTCGACCTGCTGGAAGGCAGGAGGGCTCTGCAGAGGGATCTGGATAGACTGGAGAGATGGGCTGATTCCAGTGGGATGAAGTTCAACAAGGCCAAGTGCTGGGTCCTGCACTTTGGCCACAACAACCCCCTGCAGCACTACAGGCTGGGCACAGAGTGGCTGGAGAGCAGCCAGGCAGAAAGGGACCTGGGGGTACCAATTGACAGGAAGCTCAACATGAGCCAGCAGTGTGCCCAGGTGGCCAAGAAGGCCAATGGTATCCTGTCCTGTATCAAAAATAGCGTGGTCAGCAGGACAAGGGAAGTGATCCTTCCCCTGTACTCTGCATTGGTGAGGCCACACCTGGAGTATTGTGTTCAGTTCTGGGCCCCTCAGTTCAGGAAAGATATTGAGGTGCTGGAGCGGGTCCAGAGAAGAGCAACAAGACTGGTGAAGGGACTGGAACACAAGACCTATGGGGAGAGGCTGAGGGAGCTGGGGTTGTTTAGTCTGGAGAAGAGGAGGCTTAGAGGTGACCTCATCACCCTCTATAACTACCTGAAGGGAAGTTATAGCCAGGTGGGGATTGGTCTCTTCTCCCAGGCAGTTAGCAATAGGACAAGGGGGCATGGGCTTAAGCTCTGCCAGGGGAAATTTAGGCTAGAAGAAATTCTTTACAGAGAGAGTGGTCAGGCATTGGAATGGTCTGCCCAGGGAGGTGGTGGAGTCACCGTCCCTGGAGGTTTTTAAACTGAGATTGGACATGGCACTTAGTGCCATGATCTAGTAAACGGACTGGAGTTGGACCAAGGGTTGGACTTGATGATCTCTGAGGTCTTTTCCAACCCAATCGATTCTATGATTCCATGATTCTAGAGTATTTTAAATCCACTGCACTTTCATCCAGAGCAGAGCATTACACAACATCCTGCTACTGCAAACTTGTTCTCTAATAATGGAACAATTCTGCTGTTAATTTTAGCACATACAAGACTTTATGTAGAAAGTCATGAGCCTAAGTGAACATTTCCAAGATTTGGGTCACAGTTAATGTAGATTTTTAAAGAAAAATATTTTAAAACATATGTTTGAATTGGCCTTTGGAAATCCAGGTTGTTAGAGCTGTTATATTTAGTTACATGCCTAACTACACATGTGACTTAAAATACAATATTCTTTAAAATGACACCACAAAAACTACATTTGAGCTATTATTTCTACCTCTAAAATTTGTTGAGCTCGAAGTTCTTTCTCCATTCTGATTTGCTGGATTCGCTTGATTTTTTCCTACAAGGTTAAGAAAGTTATTTCTTTTAAAAAAAGATAAAAATACTGAGAAAGCAAATTTATTTTTACATTTGAAAAATTACCAAGTTTATACACACATACTTTTTGTCATGGAGTCTCATACCCATTGTAGTCAATTGCTCCCACAGAATTTTTATTAGCATTAGAAGATGTCTGGTATGACCCTGAAGGAATCTACTCTTAGTTATGCATAGGTGCTCATGTTAAAGTTGTCGTAGTTTTTTATTTTATTTTTCCAGAGGACCAGATTAATGGCAATGTAAACAAGCCAACAGCACGCAAATTCTAGCTGACAGTGGGGGAGATATTTAGGAATGAATGAAGTGTGAGCTATGCCATGAAATACATGATGTTTTGAAGTGATCTTCCTGACCAAGAAATAGGGCATTCTGTCAAACCACTGTTTTCTGCCTTTCAGTCCCGTGGGCAGCACAGGGAACCTGAGCTGTGAGAAACCCAAAGCACGCGCACTGCCAGTGACACTCGCCCTCATGAACCTGGGTAACATGCTCAGTCAAGTACACTCCAGTTTCTCCAGATTTTTAAAGCATTCAGATAAACTGAGGACAAGTTTGGATGCCTTACTATGTAGTTTGGGGGATGGAGTTGTAAACATGCTGTAACAGAAGAAGTAACTGGAATAGCAATCGTGGGCAGTACAACACATTTCAGCAAGTTTCATGTAGAGAGAAGAAAATGATCAGGCTATGTATGCACTCCACAGACACATGCTGTAGAACCATATTCTAATTGATTCTTTTTCGAGAATTAGTTCCTAAAATCTGAACTAAGTCTTACTACATTGATTGAGAAATGCAATCATTGCTAACACTGGGATTATTTCACATTTCCTGTGCTGCATGGGTTTGTCTGTTAAATTAGTTCACATTAAAAATTCATTAGCCCATTATTTCACATTTTAGTATCTCAAAAGAACTGTCTGAGCCACAGTGACTAGGAAGCAACCAGAAGAGAAGCAATTCATCCAGCTGAAATTGCTGTAAAGTTTTAACAGCAAAACCCAGACCATGGAAAAGTCCTGCAGGCTGGGAGGCCTAGATCAGAAGCTTGAAATGGAGCTCAGTGCTCTTCTTTGGAACGGCAGATGTTTTGCCAAGAATGAGGGCAAAGCCCATCTGTATGGAATACACTGTTTACCTGAAAGCTGGTCTGAGACTCTAGGACACAGACTACCAGTAAAATCTTACTTTCTGGAGAACACATAGTTATATTCTTTATCAAAAAATAGCGAGCAATCACAGATGAGAAAGACATACAAAATTTCCTGATGAACAGAGCTCCAATATATGAGGTCTTACAAACTTCAGGCAAATCTTACCAACTCCTTAAATTATTGCGAAGTCCAGCATAAGACTACAGAGGCCTTGTTTAGACAGTGCTGAACTTTTATTTTCACTATGTGAAGCTCACAGCATGGACCTTAAGTCTCTGCTATCCCCCATTACACTTTAAAAACAGTACAGAAGTTGAGAGCATGTACTACACCCTCTCAATTCCACAAAGGCTAGAGTTAATGCAGAACAAACTTTTCCGCAAAGAAAGCATTAAACACCTCTGCCTTGTCTCTGTCCTTGTTAGTGAGGTGACCATCCTGATCCTCTAACGGCCCGATGTCATTTCTACACTGCCTTCTGCCATTAATATATTTGAAAAATCCCTTCTTATTGTCCCCTCCAGTTTTGTCAGCTTCAACTCCAACTGAGCTTTGGCAACACAAATTTTCTCCCTACAGTGGCAAGCAGCATCTCTGTGTTCTTCTCCTGTCACTTACAGGCAACTAATACTAGTACTTAATTTTGAATTCGGGATGTTAAGACCATATACAGACACTGAAGTGGTGGAGCATGTCCAGAGAAGAAACGGCAGTGGAGCTGGGGAAGGGGCTGGAGCAGAAGGAGCACCTGAGGGAGCTGAGGAGGCTCAGCCTGGAGAAGAGGAGGCTCAGGAGGAACCTTCTGGCTCTGCAACTCCCTGACAGGAGGGGGGAGCCGGGGGGAAGTCGGGCTCTGCTTCCAGGGAACAAGGGACAGGAGGAGAGGGAACGGCCTCAAATTGCACCATGGGAGGTTTAATTGGATACCAGGTGACATTTCTTCAAGGAAAGAGTTGTCCAGCTTTGGCACAGGCTGCCCAGGGCAGTGGTGGAGTCCCAACACTAAAGGGATTTAACAGCCATGTGGGGACATGGGTTAGTGGTGGATTTAGTGGAGTTTAGAATTTTAAGTAACATACACTGTGTGCTCTTGAACACTAGATTTAAAACATACACTTTGTAATCAGCATACTTAGTAATTTACTAAAGATTTGAAGCACCTAATTCAATAATTCAATATATAATTTAAAGGGCTCATTTAGGAATCGCATAAAGTTTACCTGCTGCTTCATTATCTTTATCTGCTCCTTTTGCTTTCGCTTTTCTTCAGCTGCCATAATAGCTAACAAACAAAAGCAAATGAATTAATACCAGCAGAACATGACAAGAGACAGGTAACTTTTTCTTAATGCTTTTCAAAGTAATCCACTAGCATGCACAAACTTTCACAAGTAATACTTACCTTGCTGTTTTTTCGCTTCCTTGGCAGCTCGTGCTTGTTCTTGCTTCTGAAGTTTCCTAAGTAGCTTTATTTGTGCTGCTTGCCTGGCTATTTCTGTTACAAAAAGAAAATATTAAGTTCATAAAAACAGTGCTGTCCAATAATAAAGATACAGTCCATGTTCAAGACATTTGTACATCGTAAAGACAGAGCCAACAGTGGATTTCTTTTGCATGGGCTTTTACAAAATTTCACTATCAACTACCTTTAGTGGCATCTCATGTATCAGTAACTACATCAACAGTGTAAAAACATAGTGTAAACACAGATATTTTCTACATAAAATAAAATACTCTTTTTGGAAGAAACAAATTATCTATTAAGTGACAGGCCAATAATGTTGCACCATTTTAAAACCATTTCCTTCTTTCTTTCTAAAGCAAAACCATTTGTTTCAAAAGTACTATAACAACATTTTATTCAGAAAGCATGGAATTACTGTTTTCCTTAGACGTCTCCTCATGTAATGATCTAATCCTTTTTTAAACAACACAGGGAGGGCACACTCATCTAGGCCACACCTCCCTTTCCTGTGGCTACCTAAATCTAGCCACTCTTATGCTAATTAGTAACCACCTGAAGCTACTCTACATGACAGTATTGCTGAAATTTGAATTAACTGCTTATGGACACACTGATAAAAGCCAGCCAGAGAAAGAATTTTCTGGAAGTTGAATTCAGCTTGCTTTTCAAAGGACTGAGGTCCAGCACCTCTCTGACAGCATTCCCCAAAATACTGTCAGCTTCTTGTGCAATGGCTAAGACCCAGGCAAACATAGAGAAAATCCTTGTATAGGTCAGATGATGCTGTAGATACCAAGAGTAGCGTAAATAGCTAAATGACAACAGGGAAACCTTCATGCTTCCATGGAGAAAGCACACAGAAGAAGCAGTTACACCTCAACTGAAACAGTACCTGTAACTGGATATTAGAATTTATGTCACAGACAAGAACTTAAACTATGAGCTGTGGAAAGGCCAACAGATACAGAAGACCACTTGGTCTAAATTGGCACAATCCATGAGGAGGATGTGGTTAATGTTCACCATGCACCTGAAAAGGATCAATGGGAAACACTACAAAAAAAAACAGGGACGACAAAACAGTCCACCTATACTTCCATTCAACTAGTATGCACTGTACACAGCAAAATTTAAGGACTTCTAAAACAAGCCAAGAATCTAAAAAGAAATCACAGAAACTAGAATTCTTGATATCAAATGGTAACTCCAAGGTAACAGACTCTCATGCCACGGTACGAGCATAACAATCATAGAATGGTTTGGGTTGGAAGGGTCCTTAAAGCTCACTTCTTCCTTTAACCCCTACACACGTTTACTGATCTTGAAAAAGCCTTCAATAAAAGCATGTACTGAGTTTCCCAAATCAAAGGCTGTATACTCATATCCTGGTGAAACACATCACTCTTCTTTCAGAAAAACATTAACTCTCTATATACTAATACCCTCTGTTTGTGAAAACAGTAAGACATTTCTTACCTTGAGCCTGGAGCTTTCTCAAAAGCTTTGCATCGGCGTTGTCCAGGAATTCTGTGCTGCCAACATTCGGCGGTCGGCCCTTGCGGCGCCTTGTCCGTAACTCCTCCCTGGAGTGCTGTCTGTCTGGGTTTGGTGGTCGTCCTCTACGCCCTTCCATCGCTCTGATCCGGGGAATGACCTCCTCTTCTTTCAGAAGACACCACTGCACTCCCTTTTAATTGACACATTTCACAAAGAGGTAATATAAACACAGATTCAAAAAAAAAAAAACCAGAAATAACTCTAAGACACTTGAGAACACGAAGAGCAAGAGATTCCCCCTGCCCCCCCCCACCCCCGAATAACTTAATAGATAGAAAATATGTGAGAGCTGTAATGTACTGTTTGGGTAGGACAACGCTTTGATGATACACAGAAGCTATATACCGAGAGGCTATCACTCAGAACTTTATAAATTGTACCACTATGAAAGATTTTGAAGACTATTCAAAGACGTATAAAGTTATTAACTAGTAGGTATGCCGTTACTAAGTTATTTTTAATTATTTCTGATCAAATCAAGTTGCTCAACCCTTTTTAAAACGTAAAATGGATTCTTATTTTGTGAACTCAAAAACAACTATTCTGCTTTCACATAATCTACTGCTCAACATTAATGAAAGAATGTGTCAAGCTGAGCTGCTGTCTTTCAACTGCTTACAGAAATTCTGACATACGTAACAAGCAAAGGCAGTAATGTATTTTCAAATACTGCTTTCAAGTGGTGTAGATCTGAAAAACTCAGTTGAAAAAACAGACGCATTTCAATCTTGAAGTTTTAGTACAATTGAGTTCTCCCCTCATCCACTGTAAAACTATTTCTGTGCCAACTTGGAGCAATCAAATGTTTGTAACTTTTAAGCATCCACGTATCTAAACTAAAAATTCAGATACAGATATATTTATTCTTTAACTAAACAAAGTATGCAGCAATATGTTCCACCCTTGCTCTCACTGTTAGTACCAGAGTATTTTGTGGAATCACAAAAGAAGGCACTGAAATACTTTGTTCATGAAATACCCAAATTAATCCTCACGCAGAAATAGCTTTACCTTAACTGATTACTGAAAAGTGGAGTTTATTGCCTCTACTGAACAAAACAGCACAGTCTAGCTGATCCTGTTCGACTGAACATCAATATTTCAAAATTGTAACATCTTTTACCATTTCCCCAAGTTTTTGAGAAATGCAGTGAAAAAAACATAAGCTAAGTATCTTCTGGGACTTTCCATAACTTGCCTTGAAAAGATCTGTAGAGGATTTCAAAAATGCCTGCTAAAGCTGGTAACTTACAAAACTCATTAGATAACAGTTCAGAAAAAATACATTTGGAATGCTTAAGTTTTCACGTTTATATGTACATTAACATTAACATCAAATCAGCTGTACCATAACATAAATGATTTTTGCTTATTCTGGCAATTTGTTTTTAATTAGTTCTGCTCATTCTTCACAGCTATGAAGGTTTAACATAACTTCAGTAAAAGCATTAGTTTGCTAATGAAACATTCAGGTTTCAAGGGAGTTATCAGTATCTGCAAAGATACATTTTTGAAGTCTCAATACTCCCAGTTAAGACCATCCCAAAGGTACATGTCACACTTGGTTTGCAGACGCTCCAAAGGGCTTTGTTATTAGTTATGTTCTGAAAATGCGCTGGGCAGAACCGTGACTGTATCATTAATGTGTACATCATCATGCATCACGCCTAAGGACTTTTCAATCCAAAATATTTACCTCTACCACTTAACCAAAAGTTCTCTTACTATCTTTTAGGAGTATTACTCAGGTGTAACTTTCATTTCCCTGCCTAGAACTTGAACTATAATTTATCACAGGTTCAGTTTACTGAGGCAGCTTTAATTCTGTACTTATTCACCTACACCAACTTCCAGCCTAGAAAATCTTATCCCATAAAACACAGGTGCCAGGAGATGGGAGGCAAAACAGAAATCAGAGGAAAGGAGAAGTTGCCATAATTCAAGAAGTACTTTAGAACCTGCAATGGAAATTGCTCTTGCTCTGTATTTGTATTTTCTGCGGTTACTGACACTAATGATAATAAATACACAGAAAAGGAAGGTAAGAGGTCTAAAAGATCATCAGTGCCAGAGACCACATATTATATGTATTACATTTTCCTAATGCCGCCTAAAAGAGAAACTGAAGGCTGTCAAATGAAGGTAGTAGCAGGTTCAATAGGCAAAAGGAGCAGGTGTTTCGGGGAATGGGGAGAAGACTGTTTAATGTCCTGACAAAGGACATCGTGCATGCACAACTTTCCACAAGCTTAAGAGAGGGCAAGACAAAAACAGTCCAGAATAAAGCCATTAAGAGGTGACTGACCATCTATATTTTGTGCTCAGACATCTTTTAAAATCCGACTCAAAATACATTTTTATTTAAAAAAATGTACAATCTAATACTCTGTGGATTTTCAATATTCCAAAGAAAAATTTGGGGGTTGAGCCCTAACATAGGAGAATCACAGGCTCCCATAAAATCTCAGCTTTGCCACTCGAACATTAGAGAAACAATGAGAATTAACTGTTAAATGTTGTATTTTATTGCTGAAACTAATCGAAGTAAGAACTTCATTCAATTTCTCACCTTCAAGCATCTACCATGTACTGCAACACCGTGCTGCAATCAGGACATTTGCCAAAAAGGCACCGGATAAGTACATATGGAAGCAGAATCAAGCTCAAATCTTGCTACCCAAACTAATGAACAAAACCATAGGCACTTTACATGAAGAAAAATCCACAATAATTTCAGATTAGATTTGTGAGGAAGAATTAACAACAAAGCTTTCTAAAATGAATTGCAGAACTCAGAATAGGACAAACATTCCTATCCGTATTACCTAAACTCATGAGGACCCGTCTCCTCTGCATCACCCCAAATCACATTCACACTAATCTTTCTAAATCACAGCTGTTTAAAGCTTCCAGGTCCTGTCACTGAATTTTCACACTTGCCACCACCACTTTGCCAAACTTCAAATGTTCTTCTAACCCTACTCTTTCATGGCCCACTTCTGCCAGATCTGCTTCTCTGTTACAGCATTTAATCGCTGCTTTGAATAACCTGTAATATCTGGTTGCCTGCGTACCACAACTAACAAACACAGGCACTATCAGAAGCAGGTAATCCACGTATTTTTGGGTTGCTATAGGTAATTCTTCAATATAACTGATTTAGCCTTAAGATAATTTTCTTCATATCTTGTTCCATCTTAGAGCTCCCTGAAACTTACCCCATCCCTCTGGATACTGCATGTCTTGAAAGGTGACAGAAATACTAAACAAAGAGAAGGAAAAATAGCCACAAAAGGCTGTACAGAATAATCAAAACTACCACAAAAGCAGACATAAAATTTCTGGAATTACCTCCAAACATCCATGAAGATATGATTGTTGCATATTATTTTGAAGATGGACAATTCAAAAACCTTCATTAAAAAGGGTGCAAATTCTTTTCCATGAAGTATCAGTATCACATACTGTTTTACTGGGTGCATATTATCAGCCTGAGTGCAGCTCCAATGTTTACATTATAAACTTTTTATTCATACATAAAATGTAAACACATTTTAGCACAGCTGCCCTCAGTGTCTTTTTCTAAAAAAAAAAAAACTTTTCTTTTGTCTGCCCAAGTCTCAGTAGAACCTATCACAAACTCCATCAGTAGAAACTACAGTTTATGTGCAGCAACTTAACGTTCACATTGCCAGCCTTGCCAGTAGAAATCTGCCCCTCTCACTTCCTTCACTCTCAAGTTTTATAGATCACAGTTCAACTCATGAACTAAAGGGAGAAGAAACAGATAACTAGGGAAGGGGACAACACTAATGAAGTAATACGGGCAAGAGACACAAAAAGGTAGCACGGTAAAAAGTGAGCAGATACCCTGACATTACATTATGTTCACAGTACAAGGAATTATTTCACTCAAGCAATTCAGGTACGTAATGAAGTTCACAACTACAGCAACTTGCAACTGCTGTTTTCTGAAGGCCAAACCTGAAACAAGTTTAGCAATGTTTTACCCTGTAAGCCAGGAATCAGGAAGCACCACCTAGAAGTAGCTGCTTACTGTGAACTCAGTCTTTAATGCTTTCTAATTTATACCATGCAAACATTACATATTTCTACATGGTATTACAAGGACATAAGGCGTAACTAGAGCCTGAATTCACGACTTGCTGAGAGCTAGTAACAAGTTCAGAACACTTATCTTTTAACGAAGCAAATATATTCACTGACAGAAGTCCAAAAACTTTGGTGCACATCCTGAAGAGATGGCAACATGGCCAAAATACAGTAACACAGCATGGCACAAACACAGTAACACAATTTCTAAAATTCTAGTTTTACTTTTGTGGTTTATCTTCACACAGTCTAAGAGTTCTACCACTGTAAAGCATAGCTGGGACTAGCTCTGCATTCCTTTCCGTAAGTCTCAGGATGCTCAGTCAGTATTCTTGATACAGGACACACTTGCATATAAACATGCATTTTACACATATACAAACACACATACACATATATGTATTATGCACATGAACACATGAGAAGAGTGGGATTTAACATATACACAAAAATTACTATCGATAGAGCTTGTCTACAATAAAGGAAGAAATAAAGGTTTAAGTCAGGAATATCTGCACACTAAGATAAAATAAGTAGCTCAGAGTTTCTGTACCAGCCCAATCCAGGATCAGAGCTGATCATTAAAGAGTGTGAATTCCTGCTCCCTCCAAACAAAAGCTCTGAAGGGAACAGCTTTCAACACTGCCTTAGGTCCAGCTCACAGCATCTCAAGCTCACTACTATTGAAGAAATATGCACAAGTTTTAGAAATAATTAGCTAAAAACAGGCAATGCTTCAGACTGTAGCAAAAATTACTTCACCTACACTTAAGTTAATGCTCCTTGGATCAAAGACTTTACTTTTTAAAAAGCGGATACCTGCGGTCCATCTCTGGCTTCATAGAAGTCACCCACTCCTATTTTTGCACTGAAGCTGAAATTGTCCCTTGAGATATCCATTATTCCATTTCTGCTGAGATACTGAAAAAATCACATATTTTTCCACTTCAGCTTGTAAATAATTACAACCCAGCTTTGATGTACAGCTAACTTTGTGAGTGTACTGTTTTGCACATTCTGTCAAAGGGATACGCATTTATAAGAGTTCAAATCAGTAACAGACCGAGATACATTATGCCTCATATCACAGGAAATAAGGATCATTACTGGAGAGAAAAAAAACTGCATTTTTTAATTGCAGGCATGCTTAGTAGCATTAGAACAGAGAAGTCAAAAAATGAATGTACCTTTACTACCTCAGGATACTGTCTCAGCTTCTTTCCACAAGGTGCAAAATATGCTACTTCTCCTTGAAGACGACCACCAAAGTTTCTGATTCGGGTTTCTCTTTGCCAGCTAGAGTAATATGAAATAGTTGCATACAACAATACACTTTTTAAGAAGTAATTCATGTCAACTTAAGAATTTTACAAAAAAAAGAAAAGAGGAAAATGTGACTAGAGTATCACAAATCAGACAAAACTAGAAAATTTTATTATGTAGATTTTCCAAACTGACTGAACATATGGATTTACTTATATCAAGCTACTTACATACTACCAGGTTTTAAATGGCTTAGAACAATACTTCAGGGAGTTATTTGGAGCCTATATTGACTCAGATCTAGCAACCAGGATTAATTTCCAGTGGCAAAACTGCTAAGAGATAGGTCATGTTTGCAAAATAGCAAATTAATGCACAAAAATTAACACACAAAATATGTTGACACAGTCACTGGAAGTCAGAAATCTAAATTGCTGAAGTCCTTTCCCTATTATTCAGCCTCAAAAATTTTTCACCTGTTATTTCTTTACCAATTGACTTTGGAAGGTATTATCTCCCTTTAAGGCAGGGCAAGTACATACACAACCTACCCATATTCGAGAGGAACACGTAGCTCCCGTTCGTCTGCTACTCTTCGTCTTTTTGAAATACCTGAAACAGAATTTCTGATTAACACCTAATTAAAAAAGTGATAAATAATTAATTAAAAGTGTTAAATAATTAAGACAAAATGAAAATATTTCTAAAATGTACCTTTTATGTTTGTATCCCCAAAACACAAGATAAATAATTTTTCTCATTCTAGACATTATGCACCTCAATTACCAAGAAAAATCACTGCAGCTGTCCTCCTTTTGAAATACATTTTCCTCTAAGTTTCCTGTAACCTCTTTCTCTGGAATTGTAAACAGAAAAACCTAACTATTCTATACTTAATGACTTGCTTTGCTTAGCGCTCTCATGTATTGCTAAAATAATTCCTTCCACACCTCTTTTTCTAGACTAGACTATACATGATTTTTTTCAGTACAGAAGATGCAAATGAAAACACTCTACTTTAAAGATCCATACATTCTAACAGGTTCAGTCTTCTTAGAGTACTATGTATAGACTGCAGTCAACTGCCAAATGCAAAAAATTTTCACGACTATTTCAGCTTTTCCAAGTTCAAACAGATGTTGTGTTTGGTGCTAGTGAAGAGACTGAATGAAAAATATCACAGGGATAATCACCAAATGCAGGATTTTTAGTGTGAGCCAAAGGCTGGTCCTTTCCTCAGGCCTCTCAGACAGCTGTAGGACACGAACTACGTACACAAAACAACTTCTGGAAGACGCACTTCTCAAAAAGACAGTTTGGACCTTGTGTCAAAAATGTGCCACATCTCTTCCCTGGGAATGGATCTGAGTGAGTTCCGTCATCAAACTGAACCCCTGGATCCAAGCTCCTACAGCCAGGAGCGTCACACCAGGCCAGGGCACAGCTCCCAGGTGAGATACCAGCAGTTGCTTCCAGGTAGTGCAAAGAGTCCTCCAGATAAGCCCTGAGGAGCTGCCTGTGCTTGGGTGCCAAGCTTTAGGCACAGGACTGCACTCGACCTCCCATGACTGAGTACTGCGTTACTGCAAACGCTCACAGGGGAGGGAGGGAGGGAGGCTTCTCTTCCGAATACAAGTGACATGAAAAATCAGCTGTCCAACGCAAAACAATACAGTGAAGAGACTGTAAGACCTCTTCAGTGACAGACCAACAAGGTAAAAAACATATTTTAAGTGTGTTACAGTGATTCTTATTAGGTGATTCTTAGGTGTAGCACTATTACATGTAAAACAAGGACACAAAACGAATTTATTCTACCTCCCACCCCTGTAAACAGACAAAAATCTCCTATCAGTCTTTTCAAAGCATCATAAATTAACACAGATCCCTGAACTTTGTAAGTTAACAGTTTGGACTACTCCTAATCCATGGGAAATCTTTTACAGACTGTACAATTAACAGGTCTGTTTCTGAGGAAAATATGAAGTAGATCACATTACGCTGCTTCAAATCTAATGCCCTTGATGACATAGAATGAAATTCCTATTACACCGAATGCAAATATAAAAACCTATTTATAAGCACATGTCCTCATTTAAAAACCTACTTATATGTATGTTGATTAAACATGAAGTTTCTAATTCATGCAATTTCATTGTTACCATGCAAATTAACAAGTGTGACTTCCAAAAATGCATTCTTTACTGTACTCATAGTAATGAGTAAATCTTACAAAGCAGTCACCAAATAAAGAATTTTAAACACTATGTAACGTTGGGCAAATGCTAAATGTACTTTTCATGAACCTTTCAAAAATAAATCCTTGCACAAAACCCATAAATTCTACTGAGAATTTTTAAATAATAATGAATAAAGTTATATTCTAACAAAATATAGGTACAAAATTTGTCGAGGAAGGGGCAAAACCAGAAGATTCAGAATGCCAACTATAATGCCCAGAAATTAAAAATAAATAAGAACAACTAGTTTAGAATAAAATGGTAAATAACAAAGTTTTAATGTAATAAATATTGACTGTAATAAATATTTCATCCTACCTTCTGTCAATTAATTACATGAGCTAAAATGTCCTGATCTAAGTGTAATGTTCTAGTCTGGAGAATGCAATTCTGCTGACTCACTTTAATGTCAGCTACAAACAGCCATGAAACGATCAGGGAGTCACCCAACAGCTGAGGTTGGAAGGGACTCAAAAGACAGCTGGTCCAACCTTTCATGGGAAAGGGAGCCTGGCTGAGACTATCTTGTGCCCTGACCAACTGGCACCTGAAAACATCCAGTGAGGGGGCCTCTGACATCCCTGGGGAGGCTGCTCACTGAATCATTGTTCTTACGGTAAAAGAACTCCTTCTTGAGGTATCAACACCAGCACCTGCACTACTATTGTAACTCCTTTTACAACACATGCACCTTAGATGATACAGGTACTATAAGAGAAGACATGGAGATACCACAGTGGGCACTTGGCGGGAGGGCAGCGGGCGCTGTCCCGAGGAACACTGCGGGCTGTGACTCAGGACATAAGGCAGCTGGAGCCGAGCTGGGGGCCTTTGCTACTTGGAGATTGAGCGGGGTGGAATGAGCTGCAAGACCAATGGAAGAGCTCTTCACAGAGGATGACGTTTTATTCAGTTTCAGCGGAGTTTTTTCTCCCTCAGTGTCTGTATCCGATTCATCTTGATCTTTATCATCCTCATCCTCCTCCTCCTCAGACCCTTCTGTATCTGACTCAGAATTACTGTCAGACTCTGTTTAAAAAAAAGTGTGGCAAAAGGCACATTATGACTTGGTAACTACTGGAAAGTACGTTAAAGTTCTAACACTTGAAAAGTCATTTGTCTTATTATATATGTTTTTAATAACACCTCCTAAATATAAATAGAAGGTTATAATTAACTACCTAAACTTTACAATTATTACAACTATGACAAAATAAAGTAATTCTGCATAATAATGCACTGTTCTTTCGAATGTGAAGAGATGAGTGACAGAAGGTGCAGTGTTTTAAGAGACTGTTCACCCTAGAACGAGCTATAGCTAAATTATCCTGTTAGCCAGGCAATGGCTGGGCAGTTCCCCAAGAAGGGCATTTCACAGGGTGTGAAATCCATCGTGAAGAAGAAGAAAACAACAGAACCGGGTACAGGTGTCAGAATTGGAAGTACAGCGATCTGGGCAAAGGAGGAGTTACAATCAACGATATGCAGGGTGAGGAACTAAAGATGGGCTACAGCTGCGAGAGAAAATGATTTGTACAGGGTATGTGCATGAGAGGGGAAAGAGAATAATGAAGGTGGAGACTGGACCCAAGGGATATCAGTACACAGAGGAGAAAGGAGTAACTGTGAATACAATCAACTCTTTAAAACAGTCCTTGCTCTTGTTTAAGAGCCTTTAAAATAGCGGTCTGGACTGCGGCCCTTAGAACTGTCCTAGTCCTTGCTCATGGACTACTGTGCTCCTGAATGAGGCATCAAACATGCTTTTCTTGCCACTCTTGACAATTTGAAGGCCTTTGTTTAATCCCTCTCTGGTTAGGGAAGCCTGTTCTGCAGCTAGGCTCTGCCTGCCCGAATCATTAAGCACCAACCAGACTTAATCTCCACCCCATCCAGAGCACCTTGTCACATCAGCAATACATGAGCTGCAGGCCAGGTGACTGATGTGGAAGGCAGGCCTCTGACAGCCTTTCGAGAAGGCTGTGGAGCCACCTTACCAGGACAGCTGACCAAGGATCAAAACACTCCAAACATGATTTTGGGTGTGATATAATGGGGATGGGGAGATGTGCATATTTTAAGGATATGTGCAGGACAGTGCGGGCCATGATGGTCCAATATTTCCTACGCCTATTTTAAAATATGGTGGGAAATGCACATTTTCAAAACTCAAAAAATAAAGTTTCTGTTTTTCCTATTAAAAAGGTTAAACCACCTGATTGGCTATCATCAGAATCATCATCTTCATCATCCTCATCTTCGTCTTCATCGTCGTCATCATCATCATTTGAGTCGTCAGAGTCTTTACTGCTGGGGGCATCTGAGTCTACCCCTCTGAACTGCTCCACCACCAGTTTTGCAGAATGAAGGCGGTGTTGTGGTTTGACTGCATTTACTGCATTATTGCTGACTGGTTTATCCTTTCCTGAACCAGGTAACACAGGAGAGGTAGAGGGCATAACAGGTGTCCGGTTACCAGCTGGTTTTTTCCCACATGCACTCAAGTTTACTGGCAAAGAAAAGGGGGCACTAGTAGAAATGGCTACACTTTCATTGCTCTTGGTCTGGGGTTTCGGTTTCATAGTGAGTGCAAGAGGAGCCTCCTGGATGACGCTCTGAATAACTCCATTGGGTTGGTGATTACCTAAAAGTGCATTTGTCAGGAATGGATTAGAATGGTTGTTTTCCAAAGATGTCAGTTTTTGATGAGCTGGTGAAGTAGATGTTGATTTGGGGCTTGACAAAGCGGCAATAACCTTCTTCAGGTTCTTAGATGATTCCTGTTTCTTTAGCTGTGCTGCTGGGAATGTCTGTTTATATTGTTCCTACAGAAATAAGAAGACAGGAATAAAATGTGGAGGTGTTTGTTTGATTTTCTTTAGTATTCAGGCAGGTGAACACTAGGAAATTTTAAACATCTGCTAAGCTATTTTCAGTACATCAAAAGCAGGCTACCACAGAAGAGATGAGTAACCACAAGTTACACAAGTCTTGCATGATTTTCACTGTAAATCAAGTAGGAAACGACAAATTGAAATGAGGATTAAGTTGATCCAAATTATGTAGGAAAGATTTCTCACATGCTATATTGCTCCAGACAGTGACTTTCATAAAAATACTAAGTCTCTTGAAAACAGTAATTTTTAGAAAGAGATGACTCTTGTGTACCAGCACAGGAAAACCCCCACTTAACAGTTATTTCTGTATATAATAATATCATTAGTGAATGTAAAACTACCTTTAATAATTTTTTCATTTAAAAGCACAAGGTAATGCATTTTTAACCACTAATGGCCACAATACTAGCAGAAAGCTAACAGAAGACTCTTGGCATAGAAAAATTTTATTAAAAAGTAAACGGGGGGGAAGGCGTTAGTCTTAAGTGCTGTGATATACTAATTTTTTAACTGAAAAAGTAGTTCTTCAAGGTTCGCCAGGTAAAACTTAATCAGTAGTGGCTCAGAAATGCATGTAAAGCTTACATTGTCTTTAGTCTAAAGATTCTTAAAAAGAAAAAAACCCACATTATCTTTGATGAAAAACATAGTAAAATGGATGAAGATGGTATATTTTCAATCAATTTTTAAAAATAAAGTCAAGTACAATATATTCTTGAACTTACTAACATTTAAAACTGAATCTGAAATTATGAAAACCTCCAAAATAAATATACACACAATGCATACCTCCAGAACATCTTTTAGAGAAAGCCACTAAATGAGGATCACCAGCTAAAGAGCACCTGGGGTAGTGGAAGGTGTCCCTGCCCACGGCAGGGAATGGGCCTGGATGGTCTTTAGGCATCTTCAAACCCAAACCCAAGCTGGGATTCTAAGAAAACTATGTAAATAGCTCTACTGATTTTTATTAGCTATCAGTGTGTAAATATCTGTCTTTAAAGAGCAAACAAAACTCAAGGTTACATGGAGCATTTTTTAAGAAAGGTTTTCAGCTTCTTTTTCTTAAATCATAATTAAAATAGGTAATTTTAATTACTTTGACTTAAAACTATTCAACTTGAAACAAAGTAAAGCTGTGCTTACAATACTAGATATGTGAAGTATTAAATCAACATTGTCACTGAAACTAGAAGCACAGGAAAAATATCCAGGCCACACAATTTATCCAGGAGTACTTTTTTTATTTTGATACTGATTTTAGCTGCACATTGTCCTTAAGAGATGCATGACCCACTCACACAATGTAATTAATTTACACCATTTAGAAATCCAGATTAACTTTAAAGTCACATAAAAACTTCATGATTATGAAAAAAATATATACTTATAATTTTAATATATTGTATTTAAAAGAGCTTGACAGCATAATGTTCTATCTTGTTAAGCAAGTAACACAGATTACAAATAATTAAAACATTCACTCACCCGTTTTGATCTGACATCGCTGGTCAAAGAGAGAGATTCTTCAGAGGTATTTTTATTCCCTGCTTTGAGTAGATCAGGGGAAGGAACTATGAGTTTTAAATAGGTTTCCTTTTTGGCTTGATGTACCAAAGACAAAGGTTTCACATTAGGAACCAATCCTGTAGACTGTATTACACTTGTGTGTTTGTTCACAGATTCCTCCTTTGCCTGAGAGCTTTGGAAAATAAACGGAAGCTGCTGTGACAAAACCTGAGGCTGCTTCTGCTGGGACTGGAATGATGAGCGAGTCTGGGAATCAGACACAAGAGGTATCTGCTGGTGTGTTCTTTTTTCTTGAGACTTTTCATGCGTTTTTTGTCCGTCAGTTTTCATATCTGTTACACCACTATGCATTAGCACCTGCAAAATATGTATTTTTGACTGTTCATTATATAAGTTAAAAATACCTTGATAAAAACAATGCATATGATCAGTCTCCATGAGACAATTATACAATTCTAGGCAGAGAATGAACAATAATAATTTTAAAATCAGTCTTATAATATATTTATTGTTCAGTTGGGGTTTTTTTCCCCCATATAGTTTCAGCATGTGAAGCCCATGCTTGCTAGAGAAGGAGTATTAAACCATGGTTGTTCTTAAATGTATCTTTGACTGTAAACCTAACAGCATACCAAAAATTCCAACCTTCTCATTCTGCTGCCTACCGGGGAAAGTAGCCATTCTACTAGGAAAAAAGCAACTGCTGAAGCAATATCCATAAAGATATATTTCCAATGCACTATTAACACACAGTACTTAATTTATTTGTATTTCCTATTTTACAACAAAAATAAGAGTCTACCAACTCTTAAACTCCTAGCCCGTAAAGAACAGCGATACATAGACATGCTCACACGCAAATGAAGAAAAAAAGAAACATAAACAGAAAACTCTGAAGCAAACCTAAAAAGAGTATTCTTAGCATTTATTAATGTGCCATTAAATAACTGCTTGCTATTTTTTCACAGATGGGAGCAGGTCAGTTTATCACAAACAGCCTGCAGTGACAGGACTGTGAGCAGCAGGGTGGGGTGTTATACCTACCTTGTTCTTGCTTTTGTGATGTGCTTCCTTTTCGGAATCAGATTCATCATCTTCACTCTCTTCGGCACTCTGGTCCTCCTCCTCCTCTTCATCCTCCTCTAGGTCATCCGAGTCACTACTACTTATGCCTTCACTTGAGGTGTCTGAAGAGGAGCCCGAATCACTGTCACTGTTACTAGAGCTTTCCATTGCCTTTTTTCTGGGCTTCTACCAGAAAGATGAATTCTCAGTTAATGGTTCAGCTTTAATCTGTTATATAATCTTAATATTACACATAATCTTTGGAACAATGAACAGTGAGACTTTGGAGTACAGTGATCTGCTGCCCTTAAATAGAAAGTGTTTCACAAGATGATGAAAATTAGAAACTGGTCACAAAGTTCCACTGAAGTATTCTTCTGACTACACACATTGAGAGAAAAGTTGGCATCACTACATTTCAAAGCAAAACATCAAATTAAGGCCTAATGGATAGTATATCAGAGCATCACAACGACATCTATCTCCAACACTGTTACGCTCAACAGACATACCATGATACGCCACAAATACACCATGATGAGTGAGGATCCCATACAGTGTTAAAGCCACTTTTTGACAGATTTTGGTTTATCACTGTTACATACAGCCCTTTGAATGATCACATACACACAAAAGAAACTGGATGAGAACTTATAACTACAACTTTGGGAATCAATGCTTCTATCAACTCAGAAGTTGTTTTTCAAACACTACAGGCAAAAAAATTCACAGAATACAAGTTACTATCAGACTGCACTTGAGGATTCCCCGAGATCGTAGGACAACAGGACTAGAATTCAATTCAGGAAGAAAACATTGCACAAAAGGTAACTCTTCAGATTTTCATCAACTGTAAAAAAGCAACTTGGATCAGCTTTGCCTTCTTTAAAAAAAAAAAAAAAAAAATCTAAAAATTTATTTTTAAATTCTTTTAGATACCATATCCTTAAAAGAAAATTACAACTAAAGAGATCATCGAAGAAGTCAGAAGATGAATACTAAAAAACCAAAATACTAAAGAAAGGAGCATTTAGAGAAGTATAGCTAAAATGTTTTAAAATAAACCATACTTTTTAGAAGACGACGCAAGAGCTGTTATATTTGAAATTTAGAAATGTATCACTGGTACAAAGCCCAGCACAAAATACTCCCATCTGCACCCTTACTTATTCCTCTGATTTCAATTCCTGCTGTGGCCTTTATTCTAACACACTGGAAAAAAACCAACAGATTTTCTGGGGAGGGGTGATGGTGGGGTGTGTTAATCCTCCTCATGATGGGATTCTCATTTAGAGTATTTTCTATGTTTTCATTGGAAAGCTTGATCAAATCATTACATTTACAAATACCAATTACTTCTAAGTTTCAGAGGAAAGAAGCTACAAATGTCAGCATTACAAATGTTGAGTAAGACCAGGAACAACCAACTCCACTTCAGTATTAGAAAATTTACAAATCATAGAATCATAGAATCGATTGGGTTGGAAAAGACCTCAGAGATCATCAAGTCCAACCCTTGGTCCAACTCCAGTCCGTTTACTAGATCATGGCACTAAGTGCCATGTCCAATCTCAGTTTAAAAACCTTCAGCGACAGTGACTCCACCACCTCCCTGGGCAGACCATTCCAATGCCTGACCACTCTCTCTGTAAAGAATTTCTTTCTAATATCCAGCCTAAATTTCCCCTGGCAGAGCTTAAGCCCATGCCCCCTTGTCCTATTGCTAACTGCCTGGGAGAAGAGACCAATCCCCACCTGGCTATAACTTCCCTTCAGGTAGTTATATAACTTAGGAAACAAACCGTTGAGAACCTGACATTTATCTGCATTAGACAGAGAACTTAAATGTTAAGATACAAAACAAAACACTCTTAAGAAAGGTACTTGTACATCTAGTCCATCCTCTTACAGCAATTCAGTATTTAGTCAAGTGAAACTGGAGTTTAAAGTCAGTGCCTACATCAAAAGAAAGTCTATCAATAATACCAAATTTACACTTCAAGACAAATGGTTGCACAAAGGAGAATACAGCAATGCTGACAAGCATCCTGACTGAAATTTGAAAAGGCAAAAAAAAACCCAAAACTTGCAGAGAGGAAGAACCCCAAACATTTTGCATTCGGAAAGAACGCTTGAAAATGCTGCTGTGTGCAGAACACTTATGTCAATTTTTGCCTGAATCTTCAGTTTCTTTCTGTGTATTTACCTTATCTTTGATTTTGTCAGCCCTGGTGTCCAGGAGCTGAACTTTGCTTTGCTCCTGGTTGTACTTGCGCCCTCCTGCTCCTGAGGTCACAGCTTTCCCTTGTCCTGCCGACGTTGCAATGCTCGTGGAGAGCACAGACGTGCTGACAGCAGACACTGCAGTGGTACTGCTCCCATTCAGTGATCCATTTACACCTGGAGATGACAGATTTACAAAGCGACACTTAAAATAAATCTGAAGTAGCAGATCCTTTCTTTGAGATGCTCCAGTCACACTAATTTAGCTTCCATAAACACATAACAACATACTAGACTACTTACAGGTTACTCCCCACATATACTAAAAATTTGCCATCCAAGTGTCACTTCAGTGCGGAGTTATTTTAGTTTAAACATACAGAACACCCATGATTTAAAGCACAAACACAATTAATGTTGTAAGGGGTGCGGGGTGGGGAGGGAGGAGGGAGAAAAAAAATCTGAAATTGTCCATTTTCAAGTCATAGAATTATAGAATATGCTGAGTTGGAAGGGACCTGCCAGGATCATCAAGTCCAACTCCTGACTCCACACAGGAAAACTTAAGAGTTAAACCACAGATCTAAGAACACTGTCCAAATGAGCATGTTCACCCTCTCTGTGAATGTTTTCCAACACCCATGTGAACTCCCCACTGCAGCTTTACACCATTTTGTGTCCTCTCACCAGACACCTGAGAGCTGAGACCCAGAACCTCCCTCTCCACCCCTATCCTGAGGAAGCCACAGACAGCAATGAGGTCATCCTCAGCCTCCTCTCCTCTAAGCTGAGCAGACCTAGTACCAAACACCAAACCAACGCATCTTACATCTTACAAAGGCGTGCAATACCACATAAACACTGAAGTGTAAGAACATGTTGTCCTGGGGCTCTTCCCAGCAATACCCTTGCAGCAATCCCTGCCTCCATGCTCCCCACAAACAAGGCCTTGTGACTGCTTCAGACATGTACAGGAACAAGAGTCACTCTCTTTAGCAAGCACAAGGCCTCCTAAAGAAACTGCAAACTTTAAAAGAAAACCTTTCCCTACTACTCAGTCCCAGGCACACTATCTAAGGAAGAAGAGGGAGGGAAATATTAGCAAAAGAATATTTCGTTATTGAAAGCCCACACTTGTATGTCTCACGCTTAGCTAACAGAATCAATTTTTATAGAACTGTTTACAAATGGGAAGAATGATCAAAAGTAAGGCTCAAATTCCACATCTTTCTGCATGTGCAGAAGTTCAACATGATTATTCCCTCTACAACTGCAGCCATTACCTTTGTCTGTACTGCTCCGACTACTTTTTCCCATAGTTCTTGAGTGGAATGAAGCAGGATCATGGTTCTGTGCAGAAGGTGCAAACAGTGGTGGAATTCCCAAGAGCGGTGGGAAAAATGCTGCCCCAGGACGAGAATGCGTATCTGCTGTTCGCCACCACTCTGCACCACAAAGGAAACAAAAACAAACTTCAGTTGTTTAAACAGTGTATTTCAATATTTCAGTAAGTATATTGCATATACATATATATGCACATATATAATATGTAAATATATATATATGCATTCATATATCTATCGAGAGAGAGAGAGCAAGCAAGCAGATTTATTAAATCTAGAGATAAAACAAAAGAGTTTGGAACTTCTCAAATGACACATATTTCCTGCAGCAACTCTGGTCTTAAGCCATTAAAGCCAGCAGCTTTATTTAAATGCATTCTGAAAATAAATACAAGAGAGAAAAACACAACATAGCTAGATGAACTGGATTGTAGAAATTATAGGTAAAACATAAGCATAGATGGAGCTGTGCATGCCTTAAACAATAAGGAGTGTGAATCTAATGCAGAAAGGAAAAGGAGTGAAAAGGAAAAAGAAAAGAGGAAGTGACCAGGAAGAAGCAAAAAGAGAGTTTATTTGAGCTGCTACACACCTGGGAGGTTGGGAAAGGGCAGCACAGAAGACAGCAAGCACAGTACAGAAGTCAGCACGTGTTCATAATTTAGGACAAGGCAAGAATTTAAAATAACATAGATGAGAGACAAAAAACAAAGGACCAGAAATTCTGTAATCCTGATAAAGGAAACTTCATAGGAGTTTCAGAGTTAAACTTCAACTTTTGAGATAGCCTGAACACAGGGACGGACGACAAAGCATAGAACTGTAAAAGCATACATAACCAGAAGGACAAAACAGCTGCTAATGGAAAAGAAAAGCAGGAAAAGACTGACATCAAAGAACAGTAAAGTTCATTTGTGCCATATGTTAATACCAACAGCAGTGCACCAAAAAAGATAGCATAAGACCAAACATTCCCTGTTTACCGAGAGACTCACATGAGACTCACATTGTCAACAAAGGCCTCTGCAAACCGACCGTGCTTCTGTTAGACTTTTACACAAAAACCATTACTTGACCTTGCTTGTTAATCTTGCTTCTCCTTCTAGACATTTGAAATGTTATTCCTGTGTTAGTGTATATGATTCTGGAACGGTATCCTGACTGCAGTACCTCATCGTGCTGGGTGATTGGAACACAAGGGCACTCACTAGGATTTTTTATTTATTAGCAACTACAAAACAACATAATGGGAATATTACATACACAGTGCAGGGAAACTCCTCTTACTGATTTCAAATTTCTGGTTCATGTGCTTTTTTTCCCTTCCTCCAAAGCACAAATTCATTTGCTCTTAACTGCACTGATGCTAACTATTGCAGGTGATGTGTACAGTATTTCCTTATACTTTTGACCTGAGTTTGAATGCACTGTATTTCAGTTCTAGATTTGCTGAACGTAGTTCAAATGTCTTTAACATCAGTTTGTAAATTATCACCAAAAAAAACCCCAAAACCCACCATAACCAACCCAAACCTCATTTCTGTATCTTCTTCCACAACGCTTCCCTCTCACAGACCACAGTGGTGATTCCTAATGATGCTGATGAGCCACACTGCATTGCAAGGTTTCATAATACTTTGAAGACTTTTTAAATTTAAAACATCCTTTGAGGTTGTTCACCATCTTTCTTCATCACACACAAAAAAAAAGAGTTGGTAACTTTACACTATATTACACATTACTGTGGCCTTATATACATATATACACACATTACTATACCTTATATTAGGTAGCACTGTGCGCTACCTAAGCCATTATGTAATGTGTCCAGAAAAGAAAAGCCATCCATTTTTAAATATGCATTTAAAAACATGGAAGAAATAAAACAAAGAAAAAATGGAAAGAAAGTCTTGTAATAATAAACTGAACTGTAATGGCATTTTCCTACTTTCTGACTGGATGAAAACACTAACAGTCTGTTTAGCAATTAATTCTGTTATTTCCTTAATTTTTGCTATTAAATTTGCTCTTCAAGTTACTAACTTACCTCAGACATGCTCCACATAACTAAGATTCATATTAAACCTCACTCCTTAACATTCCTGCCTTACTTCAAACAGGCTAAATATTTCTGAGCTCAGCTTTTGAAATTCTACTAGCCACTGCACAGATAATGATTGAAAGCATTACTCCAAAGGGCAACGTACATTTCAACAATGCCAGTCTCTTAGTAACAAGGAATGATAACTGTGAATGCCTTTGTTAATATTAATGAACTTCATGATGCAATACAAGCTTTTCAGAAGAGCTAAAAAGGAATAAATACTTAAATAAACACAAAGTACCAATGTGCCAACCAGCAGAAATACAAAAATAATGTGGTATTTAAGGGAATTCCAGCATACACAGCAAATCTGAGAACTGCTTGGGGTGACAGAAATTACTGTGTATTTTCCTCCTCTCTCTCTGTTGTCTTTTAATCATTACAGTGGTAACAAAGTTTGCATTCTACATGCCTCTCAACACCAGTAAGCCCTCCTAACTCCTCATATGCATGATTCCAAACTACTTATGTGAGTGATTTCCTAGTACTGGTCTCTCAGTGTAAAAAGCTGTAAAGCATGGAAAAGGCTGGAAATGGTTTATACATACATAAGTAACATGACCCAGTCCAACACTCGTCTGAAAAACAAAAGCCCTCATACAAATAGAGAAACATCAAAAATCTCTTCATTTAAATGAAAAGCACTGCATATCTCAGTAAAGCACCTCAAAAGCACAAGGCATTTTAATAAATTCCAAATATGCTCTCACAGAACCAAGCACACAAGGACTCGTTCTTCCACTTTGCTTCATAAATCATAGGTTAAAAGATGCTAGACTTGGACTAATTTTCTAAAAAAAAAAAAAGACATTTTAGAAAGGGATTGACAAACTGCACACTACTGAGAAACCTGATACATAATTTAGGCATAAACACTGCAGATGATTAACTCTGAGGAGGTAAAAATATAATGAATATACACAGAGCACAGACCTCCTAAGCTGTATTTTAAAAAATATCCATAACATAGTAACTCTCAGACACAAAACATTGAACTGTGGTTCTCCTATGAGAAAAAGCTGTTGACTTATATTCTTTCAAAGTCGTTAACATTCTTGTGAGGGTGAATTTAAACCTCTTTCCCGAGTCAATTTACTTTTCCAATGTGCCTTCTTAGTTTCAGCAATGGGTGAACAAGAAGAAAGCAAGTAAAGTACCTGTTTACTTGATTAGAATGCTTTAATTATTCAGCAACTAGTCTGTATTAACCAATTAAACTAACAGTAGGTGATATATTCGATAATGGTTTCACACAGGTGCTTTGTCTTTTTGACCTGGGAATATGCCAAAATAATTTATTTGTAGCCTAATTTCCCTGGCAAAGCATAAAGACTCCCAGTCCTAACTCACCATGCATTGTGGGGACCTGACACAATATGCAATCAAACTCATCGCAGAAACTACTTAGTAGGCTATTGACTGCTGCAAAGAAAATAAAGAGATAAACTGGAATTAAAAGAACCTCTCTAATCTAATGCATAGCTTAAGATGCCTTTACCTTCTCTTAGTAAGAATAATTGCTCATTCTTTAAAAAAAAACTGTTTTATCAGATACTAGAGAAATGCATTTTTAAATTTTAAGATAATTATCAGATTGAGATTGACAGACATTCCTGGGGTTTTTTAAAATACCACAGAAGTGAAGAACACCTCAGTTTAGGAACAGGCTACAATATTAGTCTACCTTGGCTACAGAGTAGCCTGTACATTCATGAATCTCACTAAAGTTGCCATTCCAGCCATGGGTCATTCCCGGGAGAAGTCTTTGGCTGGCTGACAGCATAAACATTCCCTGGGATTTCTCTAGGACAGCCTGTGCAACAGTAACCACAGTGCACTGTGTCAGCACAGAAACAGATACGCTCAGAAATAAAACTGATGGGACACCACAGAGTGAGCTACAGTCCAGCTTGGTTTTAGGAAGACAAAGTGTCTTTGACAAAATATATATGTTCTTAAGCATCAGATGCAGCCAGGCAAAGGATCTGACCATCGAAAACATGAATCCTGAGAATTACTATCAGTCTTTATGACTATTAGCTACCAGACAGAGATGAAACTTTTTTTTTTTAAATAAAGGTTGAGAATAGAATTTTTCAAAGTCCTTTACTGAAGAACTACTTGAGTTTTCTAGTGAAGACCAAAACTGACAGTTGAGTATCTTTATTACATGATTCACCTCTCCGGTCTTACTGAATTTTGGCAGATCAAACACATGTCTTAGATATACACGCAATGTTACAGGACATACAAAATTACATCCTGTAATATCTACAAAGCAAAAGCAGCAAGGAGAGGTCACAGAAATCCTCAGGTTGGAACTGTACATTTATAGCCACATGCTAATGAACTCCTGCTACATTCTGGGCACCACCACCAAGAACCAATTCAAATAGCACAGGCTAATGAACACAGCCAAAATATTCTTTTGGAGCTGCATTTGCAGTGGAGGACTGAAAAATATGATATGTCGTTATTTATTCATGAAGAGTTTTAGTTAAGAACTCTTCTGGCTGATTTCAGAGAAATTCAAATAAATAGGTGAGACATAACTCTAGGTACGCAGACATTCAGGTTCTTACTTTTCTTCCCGGGGCAGCTGCAAATGAACACATGCAGGATGTAGGAGGGCACTTGGAATCTACTCACTCTCTACTGTCAGGGCAGAAGAGTTTTTCAATTTGTAGAATATATTTTTACTCACTCTACTGCAAGAACCAAGTTTGCTCTGAAAACAGTGGATTACCATGAATTTAAGATGAAAAAATTTCTATTTACAATATATGTCATAAGAATCAGTAATATCCAGGCTAACAAAAAGAATGTTCTACAAAAAAAA
>VZRE01013293.1:309980-351634 GCA_013396775.1 Cephalopterus ornatus
GGCACTTCACCTTGTTGAACCTCATTCAGTTGTCCTCAGCCCATCGATCCAGCCTGCCCAGATCTCTCTGCAGAGCCTTTCTTACCTTCCTGCCCTCTGGCAGATCAACACTCCTGCCCAGCCTGGTGTCCTCTGCAAACTGACTGAGGGTGCACTCCATCCCCTCGTCAAGGTTTTTGATAAAGATATTGAACACGACTGGCCCCAAGCCTGAGCGCCCTGGGGACACCGCTGGGGACCGGGCCCCAGAAGGATGTAACTCCATTTCCCACCACTCTCTGGGCCCGGCCATCCAGACAGTTTCTAACCCAGTGAACAGTGTCCCAGCCCAAGCCACAGCAGCCAGCTTCTCCACGACAAGGCTGTCGGAGAAGCATCAAAGGCTTGACTAAAGTCTAGGTAGACACATCCACAGCCTTTCCCTCATCTGCTGAGGGGGTCACCTTGCCATAGAGGGAGATCACCTTGGTCAAGCAGGACCTGCCTTTCAGAAACTCTTTCTACTTGGGCCTGATCCCCTCATTGTCCTGTACATGCCATGTGATGGCACTCAGGATGATCTGCTCCATGACCTTCCCAGGCACCGAGGTCAGACTGACAGGCCTGTAGTTCCTCAGACATGACCATGTAACGTATTTTATAAACAAGCATAGTTAAGAACCACCTACAAGCAATCCATATTTGAGTCATGAATAGGAAGATAGCCTTGGCAAATCATACTTTTTTAATACAGAAATGTAAATTTAGCTTTACTTGCAAGCTTTTAACCAACATAAGCCATGTCTGAACTGGTAACACAGCATCGCATAAGAACACGGGAGAACAGTAATAAACTGCCCTTTTAAGGCTCCTCTTCCTCCTCTCCCCTACCCCTCTTATTTCAGTTTGCAGGGGGCTGGGAGGTATTTTGGATAAGGTGCTTTTTCAACCTCTAATTTAGCTGCTTAGGTCTTTAATAGAGAACTGGAATATTGGTATTTCTGAATTATTCTGAACTGAAGAAATTATATTCTTTTCCTAGAGACATACATACTTTTGATTTCAAACTAAGTCAACCCTTAATTATGTTTAGTTAATTACTCTAACCACAGCAGATGGCTGACTCCAAAAGAGATAATCCTCAAAACAGTCATTAGTCAGGATCAGCAATAATTACACTGTAGACTTAATGCGTTCTGTGACTAAAAAAAGTCCATACCAGTTACAGTAGATCCATATTATTTTTAACCTCAAGTATAAATTAGACATTAGTTCCATTGCAATGTATTTTGTCAGTCAATACTTAGGAGGAACGTTCATGACTGTTTTTTAATCTCTCATATTTGTAAAAGAGAAAATCACTAAATAAAACTAGGAAAAACCCACTTTTTTATTTTCCAGGTGTAGTGATTTGTGCCAGTTCTTCTCAATGCCTTGCCTGAAACTCCAGTTATTTTCCCAGAAATTTTCATACTGAATAATAATCATTAATGCAATTGAACCTAACGAAAACAGAAAGCAACCTCTCAGTAAAAAGGAACAAAGAAGGGAAGAAGGTGAAGTTTTACACAAGCAAAATGTTGTCTTTTCAGGGGAAAAATAAAAAAAACAAAGAAAAAATTACTAATGTTTAATAAAAACAGAAACACTAAAACCAAGTAAATGTTTACTAAAGGAAACAACAATCAAATCATTTTCAAATGTAACAAGTTGAAATTCGTTTAAAGTAAATCAACTACCTATTCTATGTTCAAAATCTTTGCTGAAATGTACCCTAACACAGAAAAAAACCCAAACCTTTCTTAGTTTTAAACAGGTATTAACACGTAACTCTTTTCATAGGATGTTATCCATGTTTTATCATGGATAAAATGGCATCCTGTCAATGTTAGCTGGGATGTGTGAATACTATTAACTGTGTTTTGAAGACATCTAAACACTAGACTAACTCACCTCCAAATTCCAGTTTAACCTCTACACTCCCGTGTATTGCTTCATTATTTCAGTTATTACTCTAACACAGCGAAAAAGAAGTTGGGTAAAAATACGCTTCAGTCTTCCTCAATTACCAAGCAAAATTTGAAAAAACTATTTGACAACCAACTATGGAAAAGTTCCACAACATCCCGTGTTCTCTTGCCTTACCCAAAGTATTTAATTGTGCCATGTCATAATACCACCAGTCCACAGCTACTTCTTGTGTCAATGAGAGCTCTGATGCCAGAGATCTTGCAGCTGCTGAAGGGAAGCACATCAGTCTCTCAGGACAGATAGTCTAGCACAGCAGAGTTCATCACAGCAGGGAAATGCCCCAGAAGGTCAGTGCTCAGGAGCTGAATGCAGAGCCTGCGTGCTGGCTGGGAGGTGACTCAGCAGGCCAGGCTGCATCTATGGGTTCCACACCTCCCACAAGGGCCACAGAACCAAGGAGGAGTGGGGATAAAACCAGTGGTGTGCCAAAAAATACACAAAACAAGCAAGTGCCCTGACCAAAACCTGAGGGAGAAGGAAGTGAGGTCCCCACAGGAAGGGCTGCAGCTGGCCACAGACCACCTGTGAACACCAGAGGCTCTGGTGACCAGGTCTGATCACACACCTTCCACACAGTCTACTACAGCTACAATGTTTTACACATTGAGATGTTTAAACTCAAATAGAAGTGCCAATATAATTATTGAGACCCACTTTACATGTCTCAAATACTGTACAAACCTTAAAGGTCGAGTCAGCTGCTAACTGTTTTCTTCAACAGTCTTTACCCAGATAAGGTGACTTACTAAAAGCTACTTCAAAGCACATTCGACTCTTAAGTTTGGTATAACTGAGCCAGGACTGGCCATTCTACTATTTGGTAATACACAGTGGCCATTTTAAATAGATTCAGGATAAAATGACATTTTAAACAATGCATCTCTTTTGACTCCATCCAACAGAATAAATTCCTCATTAAACAATACATGCAAATTTAGATGCAACTCAAAAAATTTATTTTCTCTTACTTTACAAGTAATGGTGTTCTTTTACTTAGAAATAAACGTCACTTTGAATACTTCTGCATTCACACGTTTCACGATCTTCATGATTATGGTAAAGAAAGAATATTTACAAATAGGGCATTATAATTCACTTGCTTTACAGTCCATGGAGGGAGGAGGGGCACACAGGTCAGGTTAAGTTACAATCCTCCATAAGCCTCATTTATGGATAAACCTCAGAATATATTCCTGAAAGCTGCATAATGCTAGGCAAGAAATCCAATCCACCCAATTTGTACCACAAAAGGTATACGGCCATACTAGGTATCCATGAGGCACCACAGCACTGCAGAGAGGCATTTAATGTTGAAGTAACGCAAGCCCACCTAAAACAAACATTTCAAACCCAGAGTAACAACACTAAGAGTCTGGTTTAAATAAATGTATAAATAGAATCATAGAATGGTTTGTCTCGTTATATACACAACCCACCACAGGCAGGGACAACTTCCACCAGACCACTTTGTTCCAAGCCCATCCAGCCTGGCCTTGAACAGCGCCAGGGATGGGGAATCCATAACCTCTCTGGCCAAACAGTGCCAAGGCCTCACCACCCTTATAGTAAAGAATTTCTTCCTAATATCTAATTTAAACCTACTGTACTGAAGACAAATCTATCTGCAATATCTGTTATGAGTCTATCAACTTCATATATGCGTGTTTTGCAGTCACCACTTTTATTAAGAATAAGCACCTCTTCACGTTCTGTTATTTTCACTTCCACGCTGGGTTTGGAAATGCAAAGTTGACACCACCACCCTCAAAACACAAAAAATAGATGGAGATAGCTTCTGACACAGATGTAAACACTTGCAGCTACGAATGTCATCCTGCAAAAGCAGCTGCCGAAGCCACTTCTTGCCGCACAGCAAATTTCAATCAGGTGACAAGAGAGGAACCCTATCCCGTAAGAGACTTCCACCAATGCAAAAGCTGTGCAATCCACCCATCTAAGAAGAGTAGCAGTCATGATTTAGACAGCAGGGTGGCAGTGGCACAGTGCAGACATTAAAGCTCAAGGAGACATTGCTCACAGAGTGGAGATGATGGCACTATATGTCCATATCCCAACACTTGTAAGCAGATGCTAAACAAAAAATAAGTATTGGCACCTCCTAAAATTGATGAAGAGCCTGGACTCGTCATGACTTTAGAGGATGAAATAATAGTATTTTTGAAGCACATTCTAATGCAAAGATTCTCTGGCATCAGTTTGGTAAATACCCAAGGCAATTTCAACAGATCTTGTTACCAAAACAAATGATTCATCATTTCAGAAATGACATTTTACAAACCTTTCTGTTAAAAAACAACAACCCCACCAATAACAAAACAAAAACAAAACAAAAAAACAACCAATGAACGAACAAATCACAGAATCACGGAATATGCTGAGTTGGAAGGGACCCCCAAGGATCAAAGTCCAACCCTTAGTCCTGCACAGGACCATCACCAAAAGTCACACCATATGCTGAATCACTGCAATATTTATACAGTCTTGGAATTAATATTAGTTTTTATTTTTGCGCATAACAGTTCAGCTTAACATGTTTCCAGTTTCTATATAAAAGGTCAATCTTTCATTCCCCACATACCTATTTTTTTTAATATCCTGGTTATGAGACTTCAATACTTGGTTCATTGGCACTAGATTTTAGTACTACTACATCTTGTTCTACAGAAGCAAGACTTAGCATTTTATACTATTATCCAAGTTGTGAGGGTACTGAGCAAACTGTATCTGTAACTACCTCTGTAATTTTTAAAAGAAGAAAGTATTATTCAATCTTTGCATATTGATAAACAGTACAACATTTTTTAAATACATAGTAAAAATTCTTGCTTAGAGTGGCTCTGAAATAGGTAACAGGAACCAACATTAAAAATCCTATGCAATAGTAGTTCAAAAATCAGTAAAAAAAATGGAACAGCTGAAGTCAATGCCTTTTTTTTCTGCTTTTCCAAAACCTAAATTTCAATCTGTCGGAGGCCAATTTTCTGCTTTTCTGCTCTCATTTTGCCATTCAGAAACTCAGCTCCTGTTTAGCCATTTTATCGCACACCTCTTCCCATGGTTCAAAAGTCAGATTTCATCTCAAGCTCAAAATATAGGCTTATCTCCAATTACAGGGACCGGCAGAGCTTCAGAAAACACCTCTGGAAGCAAAAGCTGCCACAGGTTTGTCTGAGAATTGTTAAAATTTACCAGTGCTTATGCCAAACATGTTTTTTTGTACTTCCATAACTGAACCTTGCTCATCTTTACCAGTCTTTCCCAAATAACAATGGAAGGCATTAAACCAAAGACTAACTTTCTGAAGCCTAAAGTATCTGCTCTAACACATATATACGAGACCACTCGAACTCGCTACAAACAATGTATTTTGCCTACCTGGTATTATTTGACTTCGTGCTGGAAAAAATGGCGCATAAAAAATGACTGGGTACAAAAAACTCCAAACAATTAAGCTTTAAAAGCATAAGCTAAAGATAATTTGGGGAAGAAACAACTACAAATCCAATACCTGTTTGAGTGTACAAACCCCACACATGTCAAAATAATGAGCTCAGAAGTAGCTGACAGGCACTCCCCCATAAGAAAGAGGATGCTCAGAAAAGGATTCTTTTAACCTGCAGTCCTAAACTTACAGACAACCATAATACCTCATCATACTCCAACAAGCAATAAAGGGCAAGGATGTTAGTCAGTCTTTCCTAACAAATGGTCTAGAGGGGTTTTGTTTCTGTTAGGTTTCTTTTTTAGATTTGTCATCCTAACAATTCAAGTTATTATTCTACACCTTTAAATATTGCTAAAAACTAAAACCACCAGCAAACTCTGATGAGAAATGAATTCTGGGGTACCAAGTCAGAGTTCCAGAAAAGCATCCAGGAGAAACAAATTTTTCAATGTATACCTGTAGCAGCCCCAAGCTTTGCACTGGGTCCTGATTTTGTTTTAGAATAACACCAAACTTCAGTCTGATTACTCTAACATTAACATCATTTTATGTTTAAACAAAAAGAGAAAAAGCCAAACAGCTAAATTGTACATTCAGTTCTCCAGTGCCAGCGAAAACTAGTTTTAACCCACATGACAGCGAAAAGGCCTATCAGCCTCTCATATCATTGAGCGAGTTTTGGCACTCTGACTAAAAATCTTATCACACAGGAATGCTTCCTCAGTTTTGAACTCTTAAAAGCACCTTGTGTTGTCATCTAGCAGGAATGTAATGGTTCCCACTAATAAGCTGAGACACAGATAAATGGTTTCCACATTTTCATGCAGTTGCACTCAGGCGGATCTTTGGAAACCCAGAACCTGTTGTAGGAGGAAGCACTCCATGCCATAACAGCCATTGTTTTGAGTCAGCTTCATCACTGGCATCCACCACCTTTTCCAAAATATCTGTCTTAAGTTGTTTGTTCATTGTTTCTTCCAGTTTTAAAGGCATCAGTATACTTTTTATAAAATTGAGGGATTTAAGCAAAAACAAAACAAAAAACTAAAACCACAAACAAACAAAAAACCCCCACAAAACAACAGAGTCTACTGAAGTTTACCTAAACAGAGGAACTAAAGGGAATAATAACGGAGTTCTTCAGATACAAAGAAATAAAATCAAGATTCAATGGAAGCCACAGCAGCTATTACCATGTCAGAAGACTATCCTTGCTGGCTCCATTCACCACATTATATTTACAAACCAAGCACATGCAATCTAACAAGTTGATGTTATTTACACACTTGAAGGAAATGGTTAGATATAAAAAAAACTTGATGGATCACACTTTTATTTCCACATACTGGAAAGAAAGAAGGTAATAAGCCATCTGTAGTTTTATCTACAAAACAAAAGTACTGTATCTAGATTTCAGGCTTCTAACAAAGCCACATGCTAAACATTACATCTCCCTACATGGTTAAAGAACACTGGTTAAAACACAGCAAACTCTTTCAGGTGTACAGGTGTTGTTTTCTTGGCAAAGCTTGGAAACCATTTAAAGATTAACAGTGATACACAGTACTCCCATAAAACATTCTTTCCGAATTCAAACGCACTCTGCAAACACAAGCAGTCAGTGACGGTCATATTCGAGCAAGAGATAAAACTGTGGGTCTTGGTGGGGTGGGGGTGCAGGAAGCCTGAGCAGCCCCAACTCCTGCCACCCTCCTCACTTCAAGAGGCGCACCACAAGGCCCTTTGGCTGGACCCAGGAATAGGATCTGTCCTTCCCTGTGTGGCAAGAGCAGCTTTATTCCTTGACCACAGCTGCTTCCCGCACTTCCGTCTCCCCAGGTAGGGAGGCAGGCCAGGAGCTGCAGCTCTGCAGCTCCCATCGGGGCTGTTCCACCTGTTCTGTGGGAATCTGGTTCTGTAATTTGGGCTGAAGCTTTGAGCCAACAAGGTCAGCTGTGAGGCACAGAGCTGCGAGTTTAAGAGCCTCTACAGAGGTGGAATATGCAAAAAGATTAAACTTTTTTGAAACATCAGGATTGTAGAACATTGGAGAAAATGGAGCAGGGGTACAGCAAAGGAGTCTGCTGGAAGATAATACATGTTTTGCTGGTACCCAAGCTAGGACATTTCATAGACAGTGTCAATATTAAGCATTACTGTAAATTATTTGGAACATCAAGTGATATAAAGTTTATCTATTAACAGGAGCAACTCAGTATTTTGTTAAAAACATTAATGGAATCTTATTTCGTAAGAGACATCAGCATAGAATAGTACTCCAGGTGACCGGGCTTCCAAATTAAATACTAGCGTTAAGAGGCTTGTAAGGGAAGCAGCACATGTATGAAACCTAAAGCTATCCTGTGAAACCTTCATCTTGCTGTTAATGTTCTCAAGACGAAGAGGACATAGTTTCACAAAGAACAGTGACTGGTACTCATTCCTCAGTAATCCTCAGAATACATGGATAAGTATTTTGGGGAAAAAACAGTTCAAATCAATGGCTTCCCAAAACCAGGTCTTCACTACCTGAGGGCTCTTTAACAAACTAATGAGGTTGAATCCCTCCTCTTTTCTTCCCCATGGTATTTTTCCTGCCTTCTATTTGCTCCTCAAAATAGACCTGTATCTACATGCTCTAGCACTCCATTGTCCACACCCTTTTCTCTACAGATACCAACTCAAGTGAACTAATAGGTCAAGCACCTCCAAAAACTTCTCTCTACCCCAAGCTGGAGGGACACTGTTCTTCACCTACTTACTTTTCCCACAGTCTGAAAAAACCAGATTTCTCATACTGCTCTGTACTTCACAATTTCTTTAATAATAGCAATTTAATTCAAAAATACCCATTTTTGTAATCATCTATTACAAAAACATCTATTTCTTTTAACAGAATCATACTTTTTCTCCAAATTTCATTTTCAGTTCCAGTTTCTGGTAATGTAGTGGATACTTCCTGTTACTAAATGAAATTGTACATAAAATTATTTCCGCAGTAAGATACGATAGTAGAAGAAGTGGACTTTTGAAGAGCAACAATAATTTTGGCTATGAACTCACCAGAGGTTTTTTCATACTCTAGCTTACAAAGGGGAAAAAAAAGAAAAGAGGTTTTTGGTACCAAGAACACAATATCATTTTAGTATTAATTTATTTTGGAACTACAAAATTTGATTTAGCCCTTTTCTAAATTTTCACAAAACAACCAAGAACATGCATCGGTATTACTTGCTATAGAACTCCAGTAACGTTTATCATGGCATGTACAGCACTACTGCAAATGCTATACAATTATATTAGCGTAACATATGACCAAACTTAATAAAAATAAAAACCACTGAAGATCTGTTTAACAGAGATGAGTAAGACCAAAAATGCACTGCAACCATTGTTTTACAACACGAAATCTGTCAGACTGATGATCTTGAGCAAAATAAAACTGGACCTGCACACTGAGTGACAGCTGTCACACTCTCCTAGTCCTCAGCAGCAAGAGCTGAGAAATTGCTTGGAAGTAAAAATAACACATCAACTGAAACACCGATAGAAATAGCACTTACATAGTCATATAAGAAAAGCTGACTAAAAGGCTCTTCTGTTTTATTTGAAGAGCAAGTTTGTTAGACATGAAACAGTTCTGCAAGTGACAAAAAGATTATGAAATACCCACACTTCAGAATGTGCATGAAACATGCATTTTATGTCATTGTATTTGTCCAATGAGCATTCACCAGAATGCTTCATGAAGTTAATACCATTTGTCTGAAACCTAAACAGACCTTAATGAGTGGGGGTTTTATTAAATCTCATGAAAATCAGATATATTTGCTCATCACTACTATCAGATAAGCATTACAAAAAGCAGTAGCTGTCTTGCAATTTAAAAAAAAAATTAAATTTGCAACTCTATATAATTCTTTTTATATTCTTCTTCAATCTATAAACATTTCAAACTATTAACCCAGGGAAGGCGAGGGGAAGAAGCACAGGAGAACAGAGAGAGAACATGAACAGCTTACTGTGGAGAGTGGTTTAATCAGGAAGTAGCCATTATCCTGTCGCTACAGAGCAGTGACAGCACTCCAAAACAAGCCGTGGGGTGGTGGTGGGGGGAGTTCTGTTGTTTGGGTTTTTTCAGCCAAGAAGGAAGAAAGCACACGTGCTATCCTGCCCGAGTTTGCAGAGCACAAAGGTCGCCAGATGCCTATGGTCAAAAGCTATCCTGAAAACGAAATCCAAGCAAGCGTTGAAAAAGCTGTGTTTGAGGAAGCATCTAAAATCTACCACAACCTCCCTGTGCGTTACACACAAAACATGGCTGTCTCATTCAGAGATTAGCAATTATTGTAATGAGATACCGTCGGAGAGGGTCAAACAGTGCTTCCTGCAGTTTACACATCCCGATTTCCTGGTAAACAAACCGAAAGGCAGGTGGAGCCCTGGGATAAGCAGGAACACAGATGCTCCCGGGACCAAACCAGCTCAGTTGAAGAGTATGCAGCTTTACCTGCAGTTTATTTACACAAGGCAAGAAGGTAGCAGGAAAACATAAAACCAACTGAACTGTGATGGAAATTTTTTCCACGATTTTACATAGTCATCATCCTATTTTATGCCAAGCCCCAGAAAAATATTTTTATTTTCTTTTAAATGATGCTCATGTACACATACACATACACTCTCCAGAACAAACTACACACAAAATTGTTTTGGTATGAGAAAGTGCTATGAAACAATAACCTGAATAACTCTGGAAAAACCTGAAACTGAGAAAAACAAATACTGACCACTGCATTTGAAATTAAAACCATTAACCTTAAAAAAAAAAAAAAAGGCACAATTAGAAAAATCTACTAACAATATTCAGAAATTATAAAAAATAAATAACCACCACAATTTTAAAAGAAATTTGATTTTTTGAAACTAACACTTCCTCCACAAGAAGAAATAACTAAATATGGACTAAACACATGGCAATGATTCAGTGAGAAGAGATTATTTCCTACGTATAACCTTTCCAAAAATTAATTTTCACAAGCTCCAGTTTAAAAATGATATTTTCACACTGGAACTACAGAGGGCCATAGGCTACTATGAAAACTAAACTGGAAAAAAAGAAAAAGCAACCCCCAACAAACAAACAACAAACACTCCCCCAACAATAAAAGCCTTGACTAAGAACAAAAAGCTCACTACTCCTAAGCAACTAGAATAAAGTATTTGGTCCAAAAATGGAATACAGAATTTTGGGGCTGTGTATCAATCAATTTTTGCTCTCTCAGAAATTCAGCAGCATGGAAGAAGACAGCCTAGAGAATACACCAAAGTAACGTGTCTGAAGAAACAAATCAAGGAACAGCACTCTAAAGAGTTTCTAATAACACTGTTAGAAATACACTGCAGCCATTTTTCACATTAAACTCAGAAGAGAACAAAGGAAAGCTATGAGAAGAAAAATACAGAAAGCGTTACTGGAAAGATCATGGAACATGAAGGGGTGCATCTGTATCAGCAAACACTGACAATGAAGATGCAGCCTCTGCCAATGAAAGAGTTCTTCTGCCACCACTCTCTCCCAAACAAGGAAAGATATAGCAAACAAGAGCGATCCCTGCAACCAAACCAATACATCAAGCAGGAATTTTGGAAGCTGTGCTTGTTACAGATATAATTAGTGCAGCCTCAATTTCCTTATCAAACACTTGAATACACCATTGCTTTAAGTAAAACCAAACTAAAATTTCAGCATTTCATTCATCTGGTTTTTTACTGTTTCTCATTTTACAAAAATGCAGTTTTGTCAAACCATGTAGAGCGTTTCTGAAGGAAACAGTAAAAATCCAAACCATCAAATGAGAAAAGCCTTCTGCAAAAACAAGGAGTATCAGCAGCATTCTTCACAGTAGCCTTGAAATAGTTTTAAAAAGCAATCTATGTTGTATTTAATCTGGGTAAGTTTGGTACCAGTATCACTGCAAACAAGCTCTCACTGCAAGATTTAGGAAATCATGACCTGAAGTCTCAATCTGCTAATTATTATATCAGAAATTTGCATGCCAAAATACAGCCACAATGAACTTGAGTCTTATGTGACGCTGGGAGAATCACACACAATAGTTCTACGTGTTAAAATAACAGCCCATAAATGATGATTTTTCTAAAATTATTTCAATCCGTGTTGCTAATAATGTGAAAAATACTTACTGTGGAACAGCTGTTTTGCATTGACAGTGCAGTGAAGGAGAGGGAAACAAAAGGATGCCACTGGAAAGAGCCAAACAGAATGCTCATACTTACTTTCTGAACCCTGGGCTCAATCTGATCCCAGCCCAAGTAACACCACTGCAGCCATTAGAGAAGCTGAATATACTGAACTACAACCCATGTTAGTCAGCAAGAGGGTAAAAATGATTCAGCTACTGACGTTCTCAGACAGAAATTCTACAGGCTACCAAAACAATGGTGATCAAACACGTGGCTCCATGAAAAGTTCTGGTTGTAAAACAGACCTAATATAATACAATAAATCAGCTACTCCAGCCATGTCTTACATATGCATCAGCTCCTGCCCTTGTGAAATGGCACAGCATCAACCTGGGGAGCCCAACTGGAAAGCTACTGTCTTTCTGAAAGATTTTTTTTTTAAGAGTATTACTTTCTATTTAGTAAATTCTAACTATAAATATAGGTATTGAACACAACTCTAGCTATGGGTATCACAAGATAAACTAAATAAAAATTTAAAATCTTTAAAAAACAATACATATGGCAGCAGTGAGTAAAACACTGAAGGGTCCTTGTACTGAGATTTCAAACATTGCCCTCAGAATTAAATCTATGGTCATAGAGAAATTACAAAATCCTGAAAACCTTACCTACTAGATTTGAGCCTATCTAGAACTACCTGTTTCATTCAGGTCAACAACTTTTGATTTAAAACTTCTTAGCTTACCCTGTGACAAACAAATATAAAAGAGTTAATGAATTTTGCTTATACACATTGGAAAAGAACATGTAATCTTTATGCAACCTCCAGTGAATGCTAACAAAGCCAGAGATCTACACTGCATCATACCTTGGTGCAAACTCCAAAATTGCCGCAAGAAACACAGATTACTTCACAGCAGAAACACCTGCTTAAAATAGCAAACCTTTATGGAAACAGGCACAACACCTAAATCCAGCATCATCTGCAAATACAACCTTCAGCAATGGTGTTGGAGAGTATGAACTCCCTGTCGTTCATTAATCAACACACTTATTTATAAAAGTTTCAGATGCAGTATTAATCTATCTTTTGCTTATAGCAATTTTAGCTGGAGTCCTCTGACACCAACTGCATGGACCAGAAAGGACAGGACAAATGGACCATTCCTTATTTAGAGATAACAGAAGTTCTAAATCATCTTTTTACTCGCGAAAAATTAACAAGTTAATAAAAGTGACCTCCAACTAAATTACAAAAGCTAGGGGCCCTCACGAAAGGATAGACCAAACAACCAACTTTTCACCTCATACTTAGCCCATGATGAAAGCCTCCACCACCCTTTCCTCTTCAGAGACTCAACCTTTCCTCTTCACACAATGCACCCCAAAGCAAATCCTGCTCATGTGCCTATAAATTAAGATTCTGACAACATTCACAAGCCCCAGTACTATTTTTTTCCATACTGCAGAGACCACTCTTGAGTTCCACTGTTACACTGAGTACCACTAGATTGGCCTAAACTGGTCTCCACAACTGAAAACACAGGTGCATCAAGGAAACAGATTCTCTCATTTCAAATAGTTTTTCACTGCCAAAAACAACTAAAACAACCAATCTTCAAAACCCATCAACTGACGTTAAGTAATCTGCATCCTCATACTGGGTTATAGCCCTACCAAAGCCAAGGAAAAGAGGCTTCCTTCCCCAGGGACAAGAGAGGCAGCAATCTTCCCTTTGTTCTACCTCCTCCATATTCTGGCCACATTTATTGGGGATATTGCTCATGATTTAGCTTCATTTTAAAGTCCCTTTGCTCCTCATTGAATTGTTTACAAAACGCATGGACACTTCATCTATCAATTTGATCCTTAAAATAGTATCTTGGAATTGGAATAAACATGGTAACTACCACTAAACTATCACTCAGAAAGAGCCATATTCTATTATTATTAAATACATCTCTATCAAAACCCTAGTATGTACAGAATTGTTTCAAGGCATGTAAAAGTCACTCAGAGAAAACCCCAGAAAACTAGCTTATTCTTTATATTACTTCATTGCCCAAAAGCATTCTTAATGCAGGCTCATTACCTAGAATTAATCACAAAACCATTAAAAATCCCAAATTATCATTTATTTAATAGCATTTCAAACAATTGCTACTAGATTTCAACCTCACGAAGTATATATACATAATAAATACTGAAATAGCATACAAAAATAACAGAATTAAGTAATTTCAGTACATTTTAATTTTCCGGTATGAAAGCGCTCTCATATGTTCCTTCTCATTTTTAGTACTGTGATTATCAAAATGTCTTAGTATTACTGAAATAATGGTTTTAACTAGCAACTTGGAAACAAAAGAAACTAAAGCACACCAGTATCTCAAGTAGCCCATTGTCCTACGTACCAAAACATGCCATTTCATAATAAAGTTGATGTATCTTACAATAAAATTTTGCCAATATTCTTCAGTATAATCTATTAAAATATAAAGTTATTTGAGTTTTGAGATTTGAGACTGAGACGACGTTTGTTTCCATGTTCTATATATATTACTATCACCTACTTTAAAAAGCATTACAGAAATCAATTCTTAATTTTTATATATATATGTATGTGTACATATGTATGTATGTTTATATATATATATATGTGATAAATTCAGTAGTAACTGCTATTTAGTCAAACTGAAGATTTTGGAGAAAAGATCACAGAGGTAGCAAATATGGCAGAGAAATACACTGAGGTTCAGGGTTAAACTGCTATTTTCCATAAAAATAACCATTCATTTACCACGTTATTGTAAAATTGAAATTAAATTATTTTGAAACTATGAAGATTTTTCAAAAGTTTTAAAAGCTTGGAACAACTGTAAATATATTCTTATCTATCATCATAATGTACACATAGACACACAGACCCTCTGAGAATACAATATTCATTTTGCTGCAGAAGAACAGACATTGCATAACAATGAGATTTGCTAATGAAATCAGCCATCAACCTGGAATACATATGTATTAAACCAAGACCTCAGTGTCATTTTCTTTTTGCATCGTTTGTTCTTTCTCTCATTTTTCCTCGACCTTTCAAGTATCTTGTCCTCCTGGTTTCACTGCTTCAAGTACAGCAATACTGCAAAATATTCTGTTAACACCAAACACTTTTTATTTTATAAAATTTCTTTCTGTACTAACTGCTAAATGTAGATTCTAATTGCACGGGTTCTATCAGCATTGTTAACGTAGCCTTGAAAGAAAAATCAATGGGTGCTATAGAGACAAAGGAGTATTACCTCCTCTGTAACACAGCAGGAGTATCTAATAAAAATTGAGTGTCGCTTGAAACAAACTATACTTTCATAGCTCAAGTTGCATGCCCATTAATACAAGAATTTAACAGAACACCACATTTTAAAAAAATCCCCTATTTATCCAATGATTAAACAGGACAAAATTTAGAATCATTACATGACTACAAGTGTCATTTCTTTGCCTGAACATGCAAAATCATCATGAAAACAAGTAAAACGATCCAGCAAGTTCAATGTTAGCATGTTTAAGTGTGCAGTACACATAGCAGTTACACAAACCACTTCACTGAAAAAGAAACGAATACAGAATGCAGTTCCCATTATACTAATACCGTATTTTGGTTTTGTGGGATATATGTTGTCTTATATTTCATAGACAAATAGCAACCTGTTTGTACCCCTAGCTCCAAGAGTATCAAAGCTATGTTTTGAAATCACACCAAAACTATTAAAACTAAAATACAGCCCACTAATTTTTTCTACCATTACCATTTTACAGATTTTTTTTTAATTGAATTAATGCAAATAACACATTGTTACTATAACAGTACTATCAAGTTAGCATTGCTGTTGATTAAGCTCCGAAGTCATACCAAAAAGAAATAAAAAACAGTAGAGAATAAACATTTGCTCATTTGTTTGGTAAGGCTGGCTTTTTTGTTGGGGGGACACACATGTGGGTGTTTGCTTGTTTTTCTCCTTTCTTTTTCAACTAACAGTCCAAAACCCTAATTCTATGAAAAAGAATGGACAAATAGTTACTCTAGTATACAAAAATTGCACACAGAACTCTCATAGAATAAATGAAAGGAATTTTTAATTTATTTTTTCTTGAGGGGTACAATGAAACCATTCAGTCATTCTATAGTTACGATGGCCATCACAACACCCAAGAAACAGAAGGCAAAAAAGACCACTGAAAACACAGAGGAAAAAATAATTAAATGTTAGAAAATGGACTTAACCATCCCTGATGCCAGTCATATCAAATTGTCACTGTACAACCCAGGAAGAATACCATCAAGATACTGGACATAATGAACTAGGTAAGTAACTGAAAGCACAAAAATTTCCATAAACTCTCTCCATATATGCTCCACTGCTAAGTTAACAAGCACCTGTTTCACTGAGAGCCTTGAAAGCTGAAAGCATAAAACACATGGCCTTATTTTTTCTTCCATTACTCTCACTTTTAAAGATCTGTGGCTACAGGATGCAAGCATCCAGGCATATGTCATATGAAGAGGTCTTACTCTCATTTGTGCATTACCATGTCCTAATAAAAAGATGTATGAAGACTGTCCTCAATCACACACTATCAAAAATGCTTATGCTTCAATTACAAAGCATTTGTCCTTCTACAACAAAGCCATCTCTCACCACATTACATCTCAAAATGACAAAAACTGAAGAGAAATAGGAGGCACAATTAATTATAGTAGGCTCACCCTTAAAAACAAAGACTATATGACCTCCAGGGTTTGAAATAAAGAGGCTCTAATGCAACAACCTTGACCCTTGAAAGTGCTGGGTCATTTTCTTCTGTGATGAACAGTGATTGCTTTCTATAACTCTAACAATTGTCAAGTAGGCTAAAGAGTATGGCTGGTAGGTGATAGCTGTGAAAAGCTTGCACTTCTAACAATGACTTATTGCCCTGTAATATAGATCAACTGTCCAAATGAGCATCTTCTACACGACGTTACAGGCTCCTGAAGCCATATACTGCAACAACAGACATAACTGGTTCTATTAGGTATCAAGCTAGTGTATATGGAACCTAAGAATATAGAGAACTGTTAAACAATTCAGTCTTAATTCAAATGATTAAAGGAGAAAGACTGAGATATGCACATTTGCTGTACATATGAAATACGTGACTCTGGTACCATAACTGTTAGCACTACGTAATCACATGTATACAGGTCATAACTCACACAACTTGGCATGAATTTCATTAACAGGTACGAGAACACAGAAACCAGTTATTCTACTAATAAAAGTGAATCCTCGTTCTAAAAATATAGACTCAACCTCATATAAGAATACAGATGAAACCATATCAGCAGCACACAGAATTAGATGCTGGCAGGTGCTAAAACATACTTGAATTTTTATCAATATGAAAAAACATGAACTCAGAAATTGGACTGAATTTATCAACCATATTTATCCTCTCTGAATTAGCTTTTTCAATATATAGTCTCAAACTCTGTATTTTGCTGGAATAAATCACACAAACCTAGATGCCCACAGCATGAACATATTCTGAAAATTAACACTGTCCAGTTTACAGTGTTTAAAATATTCCAGAGAACAGTTCACATATACAGATCTCATATAGTGCTGTACCAGTAGTTGCACCTATGCACACAAACACACCTTTATTTTCAGTATTACACAACGCTTAGTTAAAAGCTATTACTGGCACTTCATGCAGAAATTGCAAGCATCCTTCAAAGCTTACTTTTAATACCTAGCAATAAAGCACATTTATGTTTTTTTCACAATGAAACACCTAAAATTGTACTGAATTATGATGACTACTATTTATCTACTTTTAGGGAGTAAAAGTGGAGGACAATTTATTTAAGTACAGGAGGAACGCCTGAACACTGGAAGGTCACAGCCTATGTGCTGAGCTGCTAAGCAAAAACATCTATGATGTTGCAGAGCTGCCATTTTTCTTCCTTGACAAAGCCTCCATCTGCCACAGAGCCATTTACAGCCTCGGAGTCAGAATATCAATGATTTCCAACCATTCTGCAAGTGTGCTTTCACCTTGACATCACCTCCGTAATACATCTAAAGCAGATGATACATAGAACCCCTCAACAAGCTCTAAGCCCATGCTTTATTCAACTGATATGCATTTAAGCTGTACTTTAAAATACCATTTCCTTACTTCCTTTGAATTGTGCAAGAATATTAAAACTCCAAATTCTACATCCTGTTCATTGCTGTGTTTGCCTTAAATAAATTACCTTTGAAAAACCTAAAAAGAAAACCTCACAAAATGTACAAAAAGAGTTAGAAAACATCTGTTAGTTTTAAAATTTGTACTTATATAATACACATGCACAGCATCACAATCTACTTTTTTCTTTTCCACATAAACAGAACATGCCTGGTAAGATCTTTATTACAGACCTCCATGCAGAATAAACTATCACAGCTTCAGTGAAACCAACAAAACTACATTCAGCTCAGCTCAGCTTGGCATCTCTTGATGAATATGTAAACTAATTTAAAAAAAATTTCCAGGTTAGAGTTGAGTCAAAGAAGGATAGGGAATCTTGCCTTACTGAATGAGTACCTAAAGCATTAGATCCTCAGACAGAACAGATTATATCCAGATTGATAACACCAATCACACATACATATATACACACACACACACATATATATGCACACATACGCTCTCTATCAAGTATGAGAATACACACTCAATCATCAGGCTCATCACAACACGACTTTAGTGAATGTACTCCTAGATAGCAACTTTCAGAGTCCTGAAATGCAGGTAAACATCAGCACTCTAGACTAATTTTAAAACATGCAACTGTCCAGCTTGCTTTTACAGTGAAACAGGGCCACAGAAGAAACCATTCTGTATTACAAACATGTATGTAAGTGCATGTGATCGCACAGCCAGCTCTTCAACTATTCCCATACAAATCCTCAATATGTTAAATATATAGGAGCAAAACATTTGAACACTAGACGAAGCTTGCAAGCACCTTTATGAAAATTTACTTCATAACACCTTTGAAGTACGTATTTTACAATCTCAGCTTTACGTCCCATCCTTTCTTTCCATTGCTTATGTCCTTCCTCTTGTTACAGAAGTTACAGTGTCAACAATTTGGTAATTTGAACCTGTTCTATTTCCACCTCTTCTCTGCTCACTTCACTTGGTTGAGGCTGCTTTTAATATTCCAAAAATAAACACACTTTAAACCCAGAATATTTTTTTAAATCTGAATGGAAAAAAATGTCTCTTCATCCCCTGAAATACCTTGCACTCTAAAATTCCTCTGGCTAAATCACACTAGGGCTTAGGTAGACTGCAGTATGAGGCTAAGCTAGTTCAGGTGTTACCTTTGTGCTTGCCTCAGAAAGGGCAGGATCAGATATACACAGATACATATCCAACATGTTTATTTTATGACTCACGGGTATTCACCTGACACTTGCATATCACATCTCTCACCCAAAAACCCCCAAAACCAACCAAACAAAAAAACCCCATCAAACTTGTGCAATTTTCCACCTGCTATCAATATACATTTTGCTACTTATCTCATCTGCAACTCAACTACCCCTATACCAATCTCCTCATTGGCACTAATTACTTCATTTTTTAAGTGGTGTTAAAGTGTGTTGGCAAAATATAAAACACAAGGGAGCACCTGTGTGAACCATACTTGCTCCAAAATTAATACAGACCAGCGCTCCATTGCTCACTATTTTTTGCACTGAAGACTCCAACCTGAAGAAGGGCATCATGCTGCATCCAAATTTAAGACAACTGTTCCCAAACCAAGGAAAACCAGGCCCGACAGAAAAGCAACGCAGCGCTTCTCTGAGAGGCTGTACTACAATGTAGTAGAGCTAAGGAGGAGATCACGATAAGGTATTCAGAGGCATGGCCAGATTTGAGAGACAGCACCACAGCTAAGAAAGATTTCACTGAGGACACGGAAGGACAGTGCTAAAAACAAGAGCTGATCACTTAGATATCCAGTACCCCTCAGTCTTACACAACAGCAGCTGTCTACCACCAGTATTCCCTGCAGTGAAGCACCAGACTCATCAATTCCTTATATACCATCTCCCTAATTTTACCTTCCTCCTTTAAAAATCCTAGGAGAAAAAAAAGACAAAGGGGAAGAAAAGGAAGATAGTTAAGAATTCTGTAGTTAAGATAGAATCAAAAAGTTGTGTAGATTGGAAAGATCTTACAGGAGTCACCTGGTCCCATCTCGTGCTCAAAGCCCCCTGTTAATTTTCAAGCTAAACCAAGCTGTTCAGAGCCTTATCAGTAAACAAGATGCAGCTTTTGAAAATTCTCTGAGCACCCATTTCAGTGTTCCACAGAACCACAAACTGGTTTGAGTTGAAAGGGACCTTCAAAGATCATCTAGTCCAGCCTCCTGCCATGGGCAGGGGCATCTTTTACTAGGCCAGGTTGTTCAATGCCCACTCCAGCCAGACTCTGACCACTTCCCAAGGATGGGGCATTCTGCTACTGCTTCAATCTGTCCTGCTCAGCAAAAATTCCTAAAAAAAAAAAAAAAAAAAAAACTTTTTTATTTACCTACTGCTAAGATTAATTAGTTTATGAAGTACTGATGCTACAAGCAGCACAAGAGAGACAACCACAAATCAAGACTAAGCCAAGGCCTTGTGCCTTTCACACATGGTTGAAGAACGGTTCTGACCAGCTGCTCCGAGTTACCAACCTGTCCTGTTTTCACATCAGTTTCCCACAACATATACATTTAAGCTCTTCCAGTTGTCAAGTTACAAGAGCTCTCACTGTTTATTTAACCAGTTGCTTTTTAAGTTTAGAATCTTTTCATTCCACTGTTTTTTTCTTATCACAGGATTTGCTACTTGCCTTAAAATAAGACACTAACACAGATCTAGTTTTGCCTAAGGAATGTTAAGACTTTAAAAATATAATCAAATATAAAATTATTGACAGTAATATTATGAATTCTGGTAAACAGCAGAAAAAACCTAACACATACACTTCATCTCCCTTCTGTCTCATAACCCTTACACAGATCACGTTTTTTGGAGCTCTCCTGTAGTGAATTGGTCCATTCCTCCTAAAAGCAGCTTTCTAGTAGAAACAGGAACACAACACTCAGATGAGCTACCAGCAGAACAGCTCCTGAAGACTTAGAATCAAAAGATAAGGCTGCAACAATTTACATATGGAAAATTATCTTTTCAATAGTTGACTAGAAATGCTGTCTTCACCTAAACATCTAAATTACAGAACTACTGTATATTAAGACTCTGAAATTTAACTACAAAAAATATTTCTCATTTTCCATAAGCAGAAAAAGCTCTGTATTTAAAGGCTAAGAACACTTCTTTCTGTAAGAAAGCCAAAGCAAACAAGGTCAAAACACTAATCTAATCATATATACTTCGAAAGATTTCTGAACTTTTAAACTTTTGAAGTAACTGTAAACAACAAGAACACCTTTTTGTGCAAATTGATTGTTGCTACTGCAAAGACAAAATCAGCTGGTCTAAAGAACACAGTGCTACAACTGAAAATTCAATTTACATCTGAGCTCCTCCAGTTGTCATCTGTACAGTAAAGCTTAATAAACCACTTATTCCACCCATCAGTGGACTGACAATACGTAATTAACCCTCTCAGCAAATAACCATTAATAAATCTGGTTTGCAGCTGAAGCGCTAACACAGTTTGGAGCAAGTCTTACAGAAGTTGTGTCAGGAGTGGGGTTTTGTTTTGGTTTTTTAACTGTCTTCCTATTATAACTTCTAACACATCAAATGAAGACTATTAGTTTAAAAGAAAACTACAATAAAACTAGATATTCCACAGAGAAATATGCAGTTCCTTAATTCTTTCCTTGAAAATTTCAGTCCTTCTGTAATTTCACTTCCATAATTGTTTGATGTAGCATGTTAATTTGTTTTCTTCATTAAACGAATCTAAATACATACAACCAAGGATATACAAGTACACACACAATGACCATATTTGCAGATAGTATACAGCAATAAACTACTTTTAATTTTTAGTAATATGATTTTCTAAAATTTCTAAAAATAACTATGTAAAGTAAGTAGAAAAACGGCACCATTATCCTCCGCATTTTATTTACACTCTGTATAATTACTGCAAGCACATAAAACTGTTACAGTCGTATTATCATGCAGTTTCTTAGTCAATGCCAATTGTTGTTATTATGCTGAAGCAAAGATATAATTAAATCTGCAGGTCTTACACATTTATGAAGGAAGTAAATTCTCACGTTCTTTGGTTTTGGAAGCTTTTGTATTTTTTCTGAGCTTGTCAAGTGTACGTCCACCCACGCTTCCAAAAAACCAAACTCCTACTTTTCAAATACTATTACCACAAACCACAAACAGCCTCTTTTCATAGAGTCACAGACGGTTCTGTTTGGAAGGGACCTTAAAGCCCATCCAGTGCCACCCCCTGCCATGGGCAGGGACACCTTCCACTATTCCCAGGTTGCTCCAAGCCCCGTCCAGCCTGGCCTTGGACACTTCCAGGGATCCAGGGGCAGCCACAGCTTCTCTGGGCAACCTGGGCCAGGGCCTCCCCACCCTCACAGCCAGGAATTCCTTCCCAATATCCCACCTAACCCTGCCCTCGGGCAGTGGGAAGCCATTCCCTGTGTCCTGTCCCTCCATCCCTTGTCCCCAGTCCCTCTCCAGCTCTCCTGGAGCCCCTTTAGGCCCTGCAAGGGGCTCTCAGGTCTCCCTGGAGCCTTCTCTTCTCCAGGTGACCCCCCCAGCTCTCCCAGCCTGGCTCCAGAGCAGAGGGGCTCCAGCCCTCGGAGCATCTCCATGGCCTCCTCTGGACCTACTCCAGCAGCTCCATGTCTTCCTTGTACTGTAGGCCCCAGAATTGTTTGGGGGGGAAGATAAAAACAGAGATACCATTTCCATAATCAAACGCACCTCTCCATGAATTCTCTGCCTCCTTTTGAGTAGCTACACGATGAAAAAAGGCAAGTACAGCTATGTATTAGATGGTTTGGCTAACTTTTGATAAGAATGGGAACAGCTGCAGAGAGGAAGCTAACAAATTGCCCTGAAAGCATAGAACTTTTGTTTAACCCAAGTTCACCAAATTTTTCTTCTTTTTTGCCCCTTACTTCTCCATTGTGTTGCAAGTTTTTATCAATACTTTCTCATTAGCTGCCATTTCCCAGACTTACCAAATTTCACCTGCAGTTCAACAACCACATTTTTTGTTCAATTTCTCTTGTTCTGAGACATAGAAGCTGACAAGTGATAAAGCATATGGTTTTATAAAAATTAAAAAAAAAAAAGTCTGCCTAACTTTGATGTTTCTTCAAGTCTGCTGTGTTGTTATTTAGTTTGCGACAGTCTATTATCTACATACACTTAAATTTCATGCAAGGAAAAAGCTTTTGTTCGCAACTGGGTTCTATATTTTAGAACCAGTAACTGAAGTATGGCAAAACTTCTAGTGGTGTTGTCAAAGTATGGCAGTGGGGTAGAACAGATAGACAGCAAGAAAAACTCTTGCACTTTTTCTGCTGCAGTTTGCCTTCACACATCCGGCCACCAATTCCAAGTAGGCCAGTGCATACTTTGTTACTATGAAAAGAAATTGAGTAGCTTGCAGAACCTGTCAAATCCTTACTTATACTTTCTCTAGAAAGCTTGATTTCTGAATCTTTTAACATCTTGCTCTTCTTCACTCTATTTTTTACCTGCACCCTCCCCTCCAAGAAAATGAAAAGGAACCCCTTCAGTGTAGATCTCACCTACAAGGATTCTTCTGCTAACCACGGTATACACCAACTCCAGTATTCCCGTAATGGCAACAGCTCTCATAGACCTGCCTTGTCATCACAATTCTGGTCAAAGAAGTCTCACTTCTTAACTTCCTAGCTATACCCCAGAAAATTCTGTCCAGTCTTCTGCTGAGCTGATTTTTTACTTTTAACTCATTTGTTTCATTATAGCCATTAATAACTTGCTTAGTTATAACCATACAGAAAATTTTTAGAAAGTATTATCTACATAACTTTAAAGAACTGTCTCAACATTCTAAATTATCTGTTTCCACAAATAAAGTGGGACTGTTAGAATTCACCACCGCCACCTTTTGGAACAAATAAAAAGAGCCATAATTAGGAATTAAAAGAATTTTGTATTCTAGGAGCAGAAATTAGTATTCTCAAGAACTTCTCTATCCAGAATGTCATAACTTTAACATGAAAAAACCCCCCAGACAAATAAACCAACCACCAACACCATAACTCACAACATTGAGGGAATTATTACTTGCCATTTTTCCTAATCTTCTCAAGCTCTCCCTTGAGCAATCTATTTGTTACAACTGAAGGCACACTGAAGTGCCATTTCTTTGTTTAGATGGAAGGGCTGCTCTTGTTTCACAGTGAAGAAAGTATGTTCTATAGGCTAAAGAACTGAATTTTTTCCAGTAAAATGGCTCACCTTACAGCGACTGGCAGGATCATACTGCATTACAGGAAGTTTCACAATGTCTGATGCCTGCAGTAAATGTTAAATCCTAGATAAAGTCTTCATATTTCTATTATTGCAAATTACTTAATGACTTTCCTAGTTCTGCTTTTTAATTTTTTTAAGTGGTTCAGAATGCTGCCCTGACTTCAAAAGAGCAGGTTTTCCTACCTCCTGCTCTTACCTGCTCTCCTATTGCTGCCTGCTAAACAACAGGTTCACTAGAAAACTGTTCTTTTGAACTTTCATTCACTTGAGCCCTCCTATTTAATAGATCTGCCCTCTCCATATTAACCTATTCACTCTTTGAATTCAGCAGCTGTTGGTGTTCTTACCACTCCTGTAAACACTGTATTAAGTCACAAGCAGTGGTTGTAACAGCTTGTCTTTCCGCATTGTACAAAAAGCAGTTCTGAAACTTGAGCCTTTTACATTTGATCTCCAAAATTATTTTAACCAACATGCAAAAAATTATTGATTTAGACCTTTTTTTTTTACTACTGTCAGTGCAAATTTTATCTCTAGTAATTGTAAAGTTATGTCTGGGATAAGGGCAAGACAGTTGCTACTGGAACGTAAGAAAGACTCCACTGTATCACACAGTCCTGTGCCTGGATCTAAACAAGGCTCTTAGTAACCAACATATCTCATTGCTGCATATAAGCTTACAATACGTCTTTACAAATTTAAGTATGTTACTCACTATTTTCATGGCATTTTATCACAAGTATATGAAGAATTAATGATTAACATCAGCAACACAAAAACAATAAACTTGAAAAATCATTTCAAATGTATTTCAGATTTTCCTCCCTTGTTTTACATACCTCATAGACAGTAAATCCAATAGAAGTTAAAAGTGCTCCTGAAAGTTGCATCTATGAGCTAAACAGGCAGTCAGGCTTTCTGTTAAAATCTCTATTTTGGTTGTCACTGTTAACTTTGGCTGAAGCAAAGTACTGGAGTAAGACACAAACAGGTTTTTCTTTAGCTATCCTGAAAAAAACCCAAGCAAACTGATGCAAATGCAAAATTCTTCATTTCCTAGCAGTCTAGTAAAACAGCATAACTCATGCTCATCATCTAGCAAAATATCATGTATTCTCTGACTATGCAAAATACTTTTCGAAGTTGCTAGAACCAATTTTGGAATTGAAACTCTAAGCGCAATTAGTTTTAAATATTCCCTAACTTGTACAACATCAGACATCGACACTACTAAAGGTATACACTAAAATTACATTCTATCATATTTATATTTCAAGCCTACATACACAAGGCAATCCAGAGAATGATAATAGTATTGTTGATGTGAATTGTTAAAGACCTACTCAATAGTTAAACCCAAAGTCACAAAAGTAATTGCACTCAAGGACTACGAATTTGTAAGTTTTAGTCAAGGCTGTGCTTAATGTCTGGCTGAAACCAGGACCTGGATGCAGATTTTAGCACTAAGCCCTTCAGTACATAACGTGTTCCTTTTCCTTGTATGAGTCATGCTTCTCAGAAAGCTATCAGAATGCTTATTGCTACAGCTTACTTACTGTGAGGAGCGTGGTCAGTCCTGGGACATGGCTGCTTTGCAACCTGAAAACAGAAAACAATTAATGATCAGCTGAGTCATCGAGTAACTTTTACAAGGACAAAGAAAGACACATCAAACAGAAGAGTAAAATGTCTCAAAAAAAACCCTATGTGAAGCATTTCCAGCACAGTGAAAACACTTTGTTTTCCACTGCCAGATATAAAGCCCTCACAACAAGAACAGTTGAAGACAAATGTTATATAATCACCCTTGTTTTGCTTGCAACCAGCTGTTTAAATACAGGTACCCATTTTCCCCTTACTAAATTGTAAATGACATGGTGCAACATGTTCCCCTTTGACGCACACAGTAAACCAAAGAAAGCTTTCTGTTAAAAAGCAAAAAAAACCCCAAGATTCTAGCCTCCCAAAAATCAATGGAAATTCTCAATTTTGTTATAATGGAACCAGAGTTTCATACCATTAGTGACACTCTCCAGCATGAGAATTTCAAGTGTCTCTGTGTCAGTAGAAAATCCACATATATTTCACTGAAAATGTGAAACTAAAAATAATTTTGAACACTTGTTTGGCTTGTTTACTTCCCAGACTTTTTTCCCTGGGTAGATGAAGTTTTTCTAAACACATAGTTCACACGCACTGTTTAGGACACAGAAAACAGCAGAACAGATGCAACATTTCCACTTCAGGAAAATGTTATTTGCTAAAGTAGTAGAAATGCAATATCATTAGGGTTTTCACTGAAGATGAGTAAAATTCAGTGAAATTTTACAGTTTGATTTTTTAAAAATATCTTCTGTAGCATTAAACATACACTCGCTTTACAAAGCTCAGAGATGCTCTCTTGAGCTACACTGACAGGCAATTTTAACTAATCAAATATGCATAACTGCCTACGTATCAAAAAATGCTACAGTGAAATAGCATTTCAGGGTTTTTAGAATGGCCACCAATGTCAAACTGCACTCCTAGGCCTGCCAGGAAAACAATAGGTATTTTTCTTCCTTGACAAAGGACAACCAGGAACAAATCATTCCTCACAACAGTCAGTGGCAACATCATCAACCTTTCTCCCAAGGAGAAATCAAAACATTAGTATTCCCCTTCTCTACCCTACTGCCATACTTTGACAACACCACAAAAACACAATCTACTAGAACCGAAACAAGAAAGGCAGAAGAGATGGAAGACAATACTATATAGTAATTACACCATTTTAAAACAGGGAGCAATTCATTAGAGAGAAGAAAAGCTTAAAAAGTATGTATTTTGCTTCCCTCTCAGCCATCCTGCTGGCTGACTAGCGGCCTCAACTGTCCTCCAGAAAGCAGAAAACAAAATCATATTTCTTCTTCTAAGTTGCATTTCCTGTATTAGATGAAGCTCAAAGCTCAAGTACTTAATCTCTGTTAAAATTCCGCACGTATGTTCTACTTCTGACTAGTCTACTCCTGTGGCACTGCTACATCTGGGCTTTGGAATCAGTCCTGAGGGCACTGAATAGCCCCACAAAACCTGACCCTTGGGACAAAGGTTAGAGGCTCAGTAGAGCTGAGGACAGTGAAAAGAGCTCCCAAAGCTCCGGCTCACCACTCCCTCAGAATGATAACCGGCTACAGAGGCACCCAGCAGGCAGCTGCACAGCCACAGCCTCCTCAGCTGCGTATCTTGAGAATGATACAAGGATCAGAATGAGAAGGAAGAGTTACTCAGACCCCTAAGAGAAAGCAGCCAAAGCAGAAAACAGCCTACTTGTTTCCCAAGGGTAACAGCTCTTCAACAAGAGAAGACTGGGAGGAAAGAGAAGTGTCTTTTCTATCCTTTGTACATGAAAAGGGCCACTACTCAGATCCTCTACAACTTTACTAGAAGCACAAAAACTTGTAAAACAAAGTTTCCACAAGAAACTGGAACAGGTACTTAAGAAACTGAATACAAAAGATTGCATGACAGCAAGTAAAACCAGGTAACAGTTTTAAAAACAGGCTTTACCATAGCTCCCTGATTAACGGCACACAGACTGGTTTTGGCCCTGGTGCCCAAACTACAGAGCAAACAGGTGCCCTAAGTGGAACACTAAGATAAAACTCAACAGTGAAGGTCTGATTTGGCATGAACTTAAGGAAATTGGAGAACACCAACTTCTCTGTCCAGCAGAAGAAAAAAAAATACTTGATCAAAGATTATTGTTTCAGACTAAATATTCTCTCCCTTGACATAACTGCACATACACAAAAATGGAAAGCTCAGGATTTCCCATTTAATTGTGCAATAACAGAAGTCCTTGAAACTAGTTTCTTCTTTTAGTACTCACAGTTATTCCACTAAAGCCAACAGAAAAGCATTTTTTGTGGCTTATTTTTTAGATTTGTTTTTAGAACCACTTACTGCAAAGTATAAAACAAAGTATCTTCAGACACAAACAAAATCCTAATGCAGTTTGAGAACAGAACGCCAGAAACAGCCAACATTCCACACCCAATGGAGACAGGTGGAAGCTGAACATTTAAAATAACAGAAAGAACAGAAAATGTAGAGTGGTCAGTGGAAGAATGGGACAGTTAATGTGGACAAGAATGATTTTATTATTTATGTTCAAATTTTATTACTAACTGTGTAACATTAATGTAACCTAATCAGGTTTTCCTGCATTATTTCCTTATTGTGTACAAAGTAAAGAAAAAGGAAGCTTCCTATGCTTAATATTAGCATATAAATGGGTTAATTGAGGTTTGACTTCAGTGGGAAGACATGGTGGGGTGAATTCCCACCTTTGTTACTGTTATCACTTTGCAAGGTGGGTTTTTAAGCAAGACTAGAATAACTGGTTTACATTCTGGCAATGGCATCTTCCCAGTTAAATCAAAATTTAGTATCTGACAGCACTGCAGAATGCATCAAAATCTGCACCGTTTTCACACACAGCTGTGAGGAAAGACCTTTTCTTTCTTAAACTACAATTTGCTTCTTTCCCCGATACAAACATACTCCAAAAGATATGCCCGTCTTTTAAAAACTGACTCGGTGCCCTTTTGAATTATACTGCAAATAAAGACAGAAAGAACATGGGTTTTCAGGTTACATTCTCCCTGGCTTTCATTAGTAATTCAGGACTTGTCTGCTCCAAAAGATTACCGTGACAGGGCAGCTAACACCATTAAGGCATTTATAAAAGACTGAAAAAGTGAAATGAGGGAACTTGATCAAACTGTTTCACACTTCTATTAACATTTGCAACCAGTAGTTCTCGAAATCCTTATAGAAAGAACATTTGATAAAATCGGGGCCCCCTTGTTCCCTAAAACTTAAAAAGAAAACAAAAACAACCTGAAGCAAGCTTCTCTATTTAAGACAAGATATGCCATTTTTGATAGTTTTAAAAGGCTTAGTAGTAAAGTCATTAATACCTATTTAAAACTAACACATGACAAGCTTCTTGAAAACCCTTTCTACTGGAATAGTCAAAAGGAAAAGAGAAGCCATGTTCCTAAAATACAGTTTTAGAAAAGTAACCTGATTAAAAAAAACCCCTCATGTATTTTTAGAATTGTTTTTTTGAAGTACTTTTATCCCCTTTGATGAACTAATGTGTGGAGAACAAATGATTCAAAAAAATGGATTTAGAACAAAAGACCAACCAAAGAAATTTTAGAAAATGTTTAACCTGCCAAAGCAAAATTATACCTTATGATTTTGAAAACTAGTAATTCAACAGAAGTTCAGTATTCCAGCATCATATTTAGTAAAGATTGGGCATCAATCAGTATGAGGAATATTTAAGTAACAAAAATCAAATGCTTTCCCTAGGAGTTTGGGTTCTGGGTTTAATTTCTTTTACAAGATTTATGTAGTTGGGTTTTGCCTGCTTGGAATTCTCCTCCTCCCTCCTTCTACAGACCAGATCACTAATACGGAAAGAGCACAGAACTGAAAATGACTTCCTGGATCAAATTTACCTCCTTCCCATCCCACATCACACAATCCTTCTCATAATGGATCAAATGTCATCTTCAAATTTGGTTTCCTTCTCCAATCTTTACATTCCTTGGGTTTTCAGCCGAAACTTTTTCTTCATCAGCTTAGCCCCATGTGTTTGAATCCAACAATTTCCATATTCCTTACACTGTTTTCTTTGCATTTGTGGCCCACAGGGCAGGAGTATGCAAGCTCTCAGGTTTTAATTTCGCTAAACTAAACTAGCTTAAGTTCTTTCAAATCCTTCTATAAGTCTCCAAATTACCCTCAGAATCCTAGTCTATGTTCTCACCTACTTTAACTTCATGTTTCTTGAGTACAAATAATCATTCTGGTACAAACCATAAATAAACTCTGTTCCAAAAGAGGCCTTGTCAGGACATTCCCAGTGCAACAACGATCTAAGAGAATCATTAAAGCCACTGCACAAAAAGCTTCCCATGAAGAGATGCCACATTCCCCTCAAGGACTCGTTCAAGTACTGGCCCATGAAGATACAGCGTTCACATGCTCACCTGCTGCCCTGCAGAACCCTTCACTGGTGACAGCTTCTGCTGTGTCTTCTGAACAGGAATAATGAAACTGGGGAAGCGGGAAACGGGCACCCACCAAAAAAAACCCATATACTGAACCCTCTTTAATTGTATCATCGAGTTCCACTGAGTCTCACTTCTTTAAGATCTTCTTGTTTCTTCCACTTATTTGCAATTGTACATTCCTCATACCATTAAGTATACCCAAGGAGAAACACAAGCATAATTTCAATTCACCCAAAATGCCCTGTTGTCTCATGCTATTACTTTATCAGTCCTCAAAAAACTTACCGCTCTTCACCCTCATTAGACAAAATTCTGTAACTGATAAGAAACTAAGGCCTTTACATTTTAACTTTGTACAAACAGAATGAAGGTAAGAAATGTTAATTCAGTTTCATTGTACTAAGAAACCATCTCCTGAGCAGCAGAAAATGGGAGTTGTCCATTTTTATGACAAACATTCTAAACGCGGGAGGCCACGTTTTTATGGTGAGTATGCTGGCACTGCTTTATGAAAGCAGAAGCCACAAAAACCTCTTATATAAGTACCTGATCCTTCAGTGTGCACGCTGTTATCTCTCTGTTGTAGAGGAAATACACCAGGATTTAGTCAGCTGCTAGAGTGCTGCACACAGAAACTATGAATTGGTCCCAAAATGCCTGAGGCTCTAGCCCACAGTTCCACCATATTTTTTATCCAAGTAATTTATCTTTGCAGCTGGAGACTTCTCTCATATTCAGTTCCTGTGTACAGAGATCTACTTACATAGAATCATTTAGGTTAGAAAAGGCCTCAGACCATCGAGTCCAATCATTCCCATGTCCCCAGGTGCCACATCCACACTGCTTTTAGATCTCTCCAGGGATGGGGACTACACCACTTCCAGGGCTGGACAACTCTTTCAGGAAAGGAATTGTTCCTAATATCCAATTTAAACCACCTCTGGCACAAAACTGTTATGATCATATCAAGTAAATACCTTCTAGACAGAGTCCTTATTCTCCTCTGAACTGTTAAGTCTCCATTAATTTAAATTTGTTTGACCATTTTCAAATATTTTAAAAATATTACTAATTCTCATACTAAAGCAATTACACATTATTTGACTTCCAAATGCTGAAAATCCCTATATACACCATATGAAGAACACAGAGGATCCTTCCTTTGTGCTTATTTCTGTTTCAGTGCCACAGCCCACAAAAGCATAGCAACTGATCTGAGGGTTTATTTAGTTCAGTAGTATCTAAAAAACAATTCAACTTGTAAGGCCTTTTTGCATTCCTCAGGTAAAATGCGTCTGTGAAACATGCCACTTTTGTAGCATCATTATCCTATCCCTAAAATAGAATTTAAGCCAAAATGTAAGAAAGTTCAGAACTCTGAACTACAGGGTTTTATTCACATTGTTGACCATTTCGTGCAGCTTGACAAGGTAAGATTCCTACACTCAGTTACTAAGAAAAAATACCCCTTTGGAAGAAACAAAAGCTGCGTGGACTGTCAAAGCTCTGTCAGCACATCAGACACACTTACGCCATGAATCTTTCCACATCAGGACTTCACACTGTTGTGATGGCTGAAAGCAATGATATCAGCTATGACAAGGTCTGCATCATGATTAGGTATTTTGATCAAGATTCAAGACTTGTGAAAAAAATGATCTTTTGGCAATGCTTGCCCAAAAGTGCTGAAAGGCTTTTGCATCGCTTAATTAGTTTTCATCGACTCCCACATTCTACAGACACGACAGAATTTTTCTCTGACTCAGCACTTACAGGGACTAGCAAGCATACTTATGACTAAAAAGTGGGGCCATTCTATATAATCTCCCTGTGTGTCACTCCCACACATTTGAGAAACCTGAATTATGTCAAGGCTATTCTCTAACAAGCGGGGACATGTTGAGTAACAACTCTATCATGCCAGTGAAGGAAGGAACACTGCCAGTTAAAATTCAAAACTGTTCCTCTTCCTGTCATTACCCTCAGTGGAAAAGAAAAATGTGAAAAGAATTTTTTCTTCTAGCAGAGTAAGTTCCATTTCATCCTCTAACATTCATTTTGAGCAGCACAACATGATAAAGTGAGAATTACTGCATTGGAGGGACTTGATCCTCTGTTTGAAGACTGACCACTACCCTGAGACTGCATATTTGCTCTGCGATGCCGTAAGCTCTCCCAAAAGAGGAGCGAGCAGCAGAACATGACTTCAGCACCCACGGAGATGCTCCAGGCTGCCAAAAACACACAGTCATTGTTTTATGCAGTGTCGCACTAGCCAGCAATCCAGCCACAAACAAAACTTCACTGCATTTCACATGATTCAGAGAACCCTAGACAGTATTAAAAAAGCAATAATCACACAGACACAAGCATGGCTAGGGAAAAGAAAGAAAACAAGGATGAAAAAATCAGCCAACAGAAGAACATAAAAAAACGAACCTATTAGAAAGTTGAAAAGGCCTTTTTTTTTTCCAAATTAATAGATTAAGATACAATACTTAAGAACAAAAACGTAATGCAACTGAAATGGGGAACGGGTAGAGAAATTAAGTGACTATGATGATGATGATGAATACAAGTAATTTGAAGTTCTTTGATATTTTGTAAATTCTCACTGACACAGGCACGTTTACTAGGCACGTGTTTAGTCACACGGCCAACATATTAAAACGTCAGTAAGTCACCCAGCACTGAAATCTGGTAACACGTGGTTAGATGAGGTGTGAAATATAGGTTTGACCCACAATTAATTATATCAAGTACACAAGCTAGTATCAAGAGTCCTATTCTGAAAGCTGTGAGAACATAATTCTTTCCATGCAAAGATCTTACTCCCAGGTCCTTAACAAAGAAAATCTCATCTCTAAAACTTTGAAATTTGGGGCCCTCTGATGTGACAAACAGAAAACCCCTTGTATCTTCTCTAATAAAAGCAACTACCAGCCACAAGCTGAAGTACTTCAACCAAATGAGATGGGAAATTAATTGGTTATCAAGCACAGCTACATTTAAACATCTTTTGCATCAGATCTCGTGTCTTTGTATTCCCACATCAGTGACAGAAACATTACCCAGCCTGTCAACAAAACCAATTAATCCAACTTGTAAAAATAAATTTTAAAAAAGTATGCATATATATGTTTGTGTATATATAGGGACACCTTCCACCAGATCAGGTTGCTCCAAGCCCCTGACCTTCAACACTTCCAGGGATGGGGCAGCCACAGCTTCTCTGGGTAATCTCTGCCAGCGCCTCACCACCCTCACAGCCAGGAATTTCTTCCCAGTATCCCATCTAAACCTCCCCTACCAATAACGTGGCATTTACAGCCCAAGATACCATCGGAGAAAAAGACTACCCATATTGTGTGACACTGAAGAGTTAATTTAGACCGTATGCAGAAGTAGCATTTTTGAGGCAGAAACATGGGTATTTCTTACACTTACTTGTAATCATTCTCTCGATGGGCGATATATATAAAAATTAATTTTTCAGAATAAATACACAAGAAACCACATGACCCGAAGCAGGTAGGATATAATGTACTTTCATAAAACAGAAGTCACAAATTAAAATCTGGGGGAAAATATTCCTGAGCAATGTATTTGAAAGCTTCTTTGGCAGAGGACTACCGGAACCCAAGAACAAAACCACTTCCAGTAAAAAGAATCTTGGATAATACTAAGATTGCACCACTTACTACATATTATTACATATATTTTATAGGCACATCAGAAAAAAACAAGAACAGATTTAACAATAAGACAATTTTAGCAACGGAAACAACTTTTTACTATTAATACATATTAAGGAACAAAAATAATCTACTGTAATTCTAATTCACTCTTACCCAACACAGCAGTATTTTCTTTATGCACACATTTTAGGCACTGGAATATTCTGCTCACAGGGACCAATGGTTTCCATTAATCCACAAATCAAGTCAACATAATACAACATTATAAAACACACACCCTTCAGTAGGGAAAACACCTACAGTTTTTCCAAGACAACAATCCCAGGCTCCTGAACTGGCATCTGTCATACAGATCAGAGTAGCACTTATTGCACATAGTGCATAGTCCTTAGACAAGTAACATCATATTCTCCCTCCTGCATTTCCCAATGCATGCTCTTCCATTCCACCCTTGAGAAACACAGCCTGCTGCTTTTACGCTCCTACAGAAGAGGCACATACCCAGATCTCACCCACATAGCCTTGCATTAGGAGATGCCAATAACAAACACCTATAGAAGAACTAGCACAGCACAGAAGGAAAATAAAGGAGCTGTGAAAATAAAATACCCTATATCTCATTCGAGTATTGTATCTTCATTTTTGTTTAACAGTGTTCAGTAAAATATTTTATTTAAATTAAAAATCTTGTAGTACACTTTCTTAGTTTACAACACCACTACATTTAGACCTGAATGCTGCTCTTACTGCTCTTAATAATCATAGTGGAAATTCCAAGATAACGAATCAGACTGTATGTCTCCTAGTTACGTGTGTTTCCTATGTACAGAGAAGGCAGCATTACTTTTCAAAACCACCACAAATTATGTAAAAATGGGGTTTGTTATTACAAGTAGGGGTTTGTTGGGGGTCTTTTGTTTGTTTTTTTTTAATGTTTGTTAAATTTCTGAAGTTTACTACCTTTCCAAAACAAGGCTCTGCAGCTGGCAAGTAAACTTGAGCACTGCAAAGATCAAAGAGAAATACAGAGCTTCTTAATTTTAAAAATCACAATATGTTTATATATTACCGTCCAAGCCTCCATATTTGCAAAAATGTTATTAAAAGGTGGAATTACAACCATAAACTAGTTAAGAGATTTTATCAAATTAAAATATTAACTTTAAAGTAATATATTACTCTCTGGGAACAACAAAGGTTTCAGATCGGTCAGTGTGCAAATAATCATATCAAAGGCAATAAAAAAGCCTGTATCACAAAAAAACAGCAGTAGCAATGGACATCTTCAGTTGTTTATCCCTAAACTATCAAGACATGACACGAGCAATCTAACAGGGATATATAGCTGATTTATCCTATGACATGGTAAGTACAAACACATTACCTGAAAAAAACAAACCACCCCAACTAGCAAGTGAAGTTTATTCCACAGATTTTTCTAAATACAGACCCTTCTCCAGAAAGTTCACTTCCCTGAAGCTAAAAGGCAACAGAGACGACCACACAAAAATCTGGAATAGAGAAGTTTCATTGCTCCCTGATAGCGTGTGAAATATAGTTGACAGAATGGAGCTGCAGACATGAATGTTGTGTATTTTGGTTTTGCATGGATAAATTTGAATGGAAAGAATTGTTGGTTTTCAGGGACAAAACAAAGGAGCAAATTTTAGTAAAAGAAAAATCAACTCCTCTCCCTCTCTCCTCAGGTTTTGGGTAAGATAGAACTTGGCAGTGTAAATATATGCAGTAATCCATCAAAGAAAGAACTGAAAAACTTCCTACTAAGCTTATAATAAAACAGTTTAAAACCTCCACTTTTATTATTCTGTGGAAAAGCAACAAAAAGAAGTTTAACCTGTAACACTCAGGGCTCCCTGTACTCACACAGCTTATCATGAAGTTACTAAAACCACGTGTTGTCAACATTCTCTTCTAACATGATATAACAGCAGCACAAAAAAAGCCGTTTTGTACTTGCAAGATTTGTTGATTTCCTTCAGGCACACTTTTACCAAGTCCTCCTGTCTCAGGACATTGTGTATTAAATGTCTGAAGAGCATAAACTGAGAAATTACGGAACAACAAAAAGTTATCTTTTTAAAGATGACATTAGGTAGAGCTTGTATTTTTAATACTCATGCATCTTATTCCAATGAATCCTGAAGACCTCAGAATTTTAGAGTTTGTTAATTCAAGAACGTAGCAATATTCTACTTTTCCGGTCAAAACTTATGACTCTGCATGCTCTCCTAGTATCATTTCAACACAAACTAACTTCAAACAGTTCACCAAAGCATCCTAAAATACGAAACAAGTGACACACAGAATCACAGAGTGGTTGAGATTGAAAGCGAGGTCGTCTTATCCAATCCTTTGCTCAAGCAGTCCTGTCAAATCAGTTGCCCAGCACTGTGTTGAGACAACTCTGAAGTATCTCCAAAAGTGAAGACTTTGCAGCCTCTCAGGGCAACCCATGTCAGCACTCAGTCACCTCACAGTCAAAAGGAGTTTCCTGATGCTGGGGGGAACCTCACAGGACGGGTCAGGTTGGATGGGACCACAGCAGGTCACCCGGTCCCAGCTCCCTGCTCAAGCACGGTCATCCCAGAGCACATGGCACAAAACCTCCTGTGTTCCACTCTGTGCCCGTGGGCTTTTGGCCTGTCACTGGGCACCACTGGAAAGAGTCCGGCTCTTCTGTCCTCTTTGCACCTTTTGTTCAGGTATTTATAAACACTGATGAGACTCCCCTGAATCTCCTCTTCTCTGGGTTGAAGAGTTCAAGCTCTCTCAGCCTTTTCCCACAGGAGAGATGCTCCAGTCCCCTCAACATCTTCATGGCCATTTACTGGACACTCTTCAGTGGCTCCATCTCTTCCATACTGAGGAGCTCAGCACTGCACACAGAATTCTACAGATCTCACCTCTGTCCTTCAGCATGTATTTCGAACAGTGAAATGCCATAAAGAGTTATGGCAACAAATTATGAATTATGATAATTCTTCTGGCATAAAGAATTATGATAAAAATTAGTTCAAAGAAATAGAAGTTGCATACAGATGCTTTCCATTACTGGAAAACACAGTTCTGTGGTATTTATGAACAAATAACTTTGAGACAGTGTTGTGGCACCAAAACAACAGACTATAAGATGTCCCTGGAAGTTCAAAGGATAAAGCAAGCCATCAATCTTACTGGTTTAAAATAAAACTGAGAATTTTATTTTGAGTGAGGCACTCTGCAGCCAGGAGTGCCAGTGTTTCTTCTATATTCCCCCTACTCCTTCAGTCTTGCTGAAGCGATGCTGTAGCTGTAAATCTTGCTCACATATGAAGGGGGGGGGGGGAACAAAAACCTGTAAGTTATGCACACAGAAAATCAAAAATCTAAAATAAGGAGCTAGTGATGCCCAAAAGGCGCTATAGAACTGCTCAGAGACAATTTTGGTCTTTAAGCAGCGAGGTATTTATTAGGCAACGTTGGAGAACCCCCAGCTTGCGCTGGACAAAGAGTTCCAAAGCAATCAGTGAATAGCCACACTATTTATACAATTTTTGCGAGAGATTACATCATTTTCATATGCATATTCATATTATTACAACATCTAGTTATAATATTCATAATGGGTGGAGTTGAGGCGGAGTTGGAGGTGTGGTCATCATTTTGGGGAGAATCTCGGTGGTACTTCCTGTTACTTCAGTCTCAGGGGTCGTCTTTTTACTACTCTTCTTCCTCAGGTAAACTTTTGAACTTTCTTTAATTCTGCTAATTCTGACATGTATTTGGCGGGAGTTTCTGGACTCTGGCCCTTCCTTTTCCCCTTTAACTCCCCGTTTCCCTTCTTTATGTCTATTTATGTATTTGTTAGCATTTTTGATGCTCCTTTATTTCTCTGTGTTCTTACTTTATGTTCTTTTGTGTCAATGTGTCTGCATTCCCTGGCAAGGTATTACTTTCCGCTAGTCCTTGAACCTCAGTTCTCTATTTCTGTGCTCAGAGCAGGTATTCTAAGTTAACTCTTCAGGCCTTGCTCTGTTTCACTAGTGGTAGTCATAAATTTTTTAGTTCAAACCATTCATATAGATTACATTCATCATCCTAGCATCATTCTAGTCCAAAAGCAGTGTACTAGACACTGCATTAGGCTTCTGATAATGACAGTAAGCTAACAGCAGCATGGATTACAGCAAACCTGAAGACTTCATTAATGGGTACCTATTAAAAATCTATTATTTGTGTTTCAGACTCTTTTTCTTCTGCTTCTCTGCTCTTTCTGGGCAAAAACAAGCTTGCAAGTGCTTTCTTCTGCTCTGTGAGCTTTAAGATTCAGGATAAGAACACAGTTTTGACAAGATAACTTAGGAATTTGTAAAAGGAAGTTGATTGCCCAGTGACTGAAAGAGAAAATACTGTAAAGAAAGAGCACTAAAACCTGAATGGAAGGGACCCTGCAGGGCACGAGTGCCAAGAGGCCAGAAGCCACCTGAATTTCCAAGTGTTTCTTAACAGAATATCCTTGTCTTTTCATTTCTTGAAGACTGGAGCTTGAGCTAAAGAATGAAACTTCCACTGCTGCTTAGCAGTAATTTAACTCTGCTACTCATGGAATTCAAAGCACATCTACCAAGAGCACCAACAGAAATGCTAAGCATTTTTTAAATACTGCCCGAAGTATCAGTTGGTATCTGAGTATCTCAAGCAAAAAATACACTAAAGCAAATTAATAATAACCCACTACGGAATAGGTTTGGGTTTTTTTCTTTAGCCAACTGCATTTATTGAGAAGGAAAGATGGTCAAGATAAAAGTTTGTTCTTAAACTCAAACACTTGCTCATCTACATAGCCCTGGTCTTCTTATTGTTTCTTTATGGTCCATAAAAAAGTAGCCAGGAAAGTAAGCAACTGCTAAGTTGAAAATTAATCATCCTGAGCCCATATGCTTTAAAAGATGTGATTTATGACTAATTCATTGGTTGCCATATGTAAAATATTCTATTAAAAAATAAAAAAGAAACTTAAATGGTTGTTTAAGAAACCAAGCTTCAAGTTCTGTAGAAATTGTAGTCTTGCACTTCTGCTGTTCAAAATTATTTATATTTATACTGGTCTAATGGCACCTGACTTCTGTTTGATGAGTCAAGACATATTGAAACCTGGGTTTCAGCAATGATACAATGACTTCTAACATCAACAGAAGTTATTTATTGCCACACACAAAAATCAGTGTGATTTATATTACAATAAAAGCAGCCATTTATGCAGGCTTTTTAATATTTGACAAACAAGTCTGACTCTTGCTAGTCTGGCTTACAATTTACAGGATGGAAGCGAACCAGGCATGGTCTACCTGATCACTGAAATCCAGTCTACGATACTGGCGGGGAGGGTGACACTTCACTTCCATTAGAAAATAGCTATGACTTTACTTTTTAAAACCTTATGGTTTTCACTTACATTTGACTAAAAATAGCAATTCCTGCTTTTATTGATGAAAGGGCAATCAGCCATCTGTGAGCTATGCATGTGACACATGCACACAATCCATTTCACAGGGCACTGTTAAGCACACAGACTCTGGCTCTGAAAAACCATCAACCAAAATGAAAGCTCTGGAAAACTGTATTATTATGTGCATGGATACCATAAAGGCAAGTTTTCATTTCACACATCAATGCAAATGTTTGTTCTCTCATGTAATAGTGGAATGGAAAGATAACAAATCAGCATGACTTGTGCTGGCCTATCTGCACCCTCAGTAAGAAATAAATGTGCACATGGGAATGATTCTAAGGTATTTTCAGTGACAGAAATGACTGGATCACTTACTGCTTGTAGTTACAAATGTAAACATAATTCCAGTCATGTTACTTAAAAGCAACCAACATTTTCTAATTGAAATCACACTGCATTTATTCTGAAAACAAAATTTCAATCCAAAAAAGTAAATTTCACTATCCACATTCTGCTGTAAATAGAACACATACAGAAGGCATAATGTAAAAGCTTTTTACTACAGGTTTCCTTATGTGCATGCTACCTTTGAGGTAACTGAAAACACTCGCCTGTGAGGAGTGTTCCTCTGATGGTCCTTTGCGTTCTCCTGATGTCATAAACCAGATCCTCTGCACAAAATACAAATCCGTTGCAACAACTTACTTGGCAAGGACAGTGCTGGCAGTGGATGTACTTACGGGAAAGTGCACACACGCTGAGGAACTGAAGAACTGCTTGGGACAGGGCTGAAATAACACTATTACTGGCCTACCACTTCTCAGCTGGTGGGTCTAATCTGTGCATTTTCTTCAATACAGGAATTAATTTTCACCAAACTGTAGGACTTCACTGTTAAATGTCTAGCCTACTTTCAGTTAAGGCTGAAAAGAAATGGCAAACAAAAGTGACTGCATGGAATGGAGAGGTACATGGACAGACAGGTGAGCTGACAGAGCACCATCATAAGATTTTATGTGTGTTGACAACAGGAAAAGAGCCACAAAGGAAACTCCTGCTTAACTAGGAGTAACCAGAAGCATTATAGTAGCTGTTGAGTTTTATCAGAAATTACAGCATCTGAGTTCAATCTCTACTCATAATGAAGGGTTAATCTGCAGCTCTATGGCTAACAAGCTCTGGATACCTGAAAGTAACGAGTTAAGGATAATCAAAAATCTACACTACATAGAATCAGTATTCCGAAGTGTGTTTCATTTTTTAACTTATGCCGTTCTATGCATCACAGGCAGCTTTTTCTTTGGGATGGTACCTCACATCATTAAGAACCACAGTGTGAACAGTGTACAGGCACCAAAGCCAAACTTCCAACTGCAGAATGTTATATTCACTGGATTAGAAGCCACATGTAATAGTTCCCTTCCTTCTCTAACAATTGTGTCTAGAAGAGGTATTTATCCTTAAAAAACAAAACCACAAACGCTTAAACTTGGAATCTGCCCTGAAAAAAACACCCTAAATTTTTACAGCCTACATTCTTCTGCCCACTATGATTCAGTATAAGTAAGGTAAACATTTTTCATAGTAAAGAAGGTATCAGTTAATGAAATGAGAAGATTGTTGAAATATGATGTCATTATTGATGAGAATAAGTGTAAATTATTTTTATAGAAAAAAATTACAAAAGGTATTAGAATATCATTAATGTTACTACTGAAATAACAAAAAGAAATCAGTCACTGACTAACTTAAGGCCGAGATTCTGCAAAACAATTTTACACGCTCAGCTCCTCTAAGTGTCAGTAGGTCAATGGCTTTTTATGAACGCAGACACACACTTAAAACTATTCAGGATTAAGATGTATTGACTTAATCTAACTGCATCTCAATTACAATACGTGTCATACATGTAATGGCACACTTGTGCACAGGGTCACCCGAGATCTACATATTGCTTCAGTTTTCTTCTAGCAGGTGCAGGCTCCAGTTCAAGGAATACAAATGAAACTAAACAAGCACATTTATAGAATCATCTAGATTGGAAAAGACCTTTAAGATCATAGACTTCAACCATTAACCTACTACTGCCAAGTTCACCAACCCATGTCCCCAAATGTCACATCTACACAGTTTTTTAATCCATCTAGGGATTGTGACACCACCACTGCCCTGGGCAGCCTG
>VZRE01013295.1:0-25594 GCA_013396775.1 Cephalopterus ornatus
TTTTTTTTTTTTTTTTTTTTTGGGTTGTTCTTTGTCAGAAGCATTTCTTGAAGGGATATTTGGGTAATAGGGTTTCTAATGGCTTTCCCTGAATACTAAACCGATTAATAACCTCAGCTTTTCTAGAAGTGCTCGCTTTCTCCTTGCAGCTGCTTGACCAACCCTTTCACCCCTGCCCCTATCCATGATGCTTTGAATGTCTGTGTCGGTCTCTTGCATTTGCTCTCACGCTGCACTAAAGAAGCAAAGTGGTTGGCTGGTTGTAGGGCAGACACTTCTCAGCGAGGGTCACTAGCCATGAACCTGAACCTTGACCATTGTTATGTAGGTAGGCAAAATAACTTTTCTTTATGTCATCTGTCAGCCTCAGACGTTTCGATGTTGCCTCCATGAATAATGACACGTAGCTCTTTGCATTCTCTTGGTTATTTTAATTTTGAAGATGATTGCTGTCCGCTTTTGACTTTTCTCTGTCCATGAAAAGACTTGCATGGAAGGGTTTGCTTGTGTGCATGTGATTGAGGACTCCAGAAATGCTCTTCTGTTTGCAGAAGTTGTTTTTGAGAACCCCTCAGCCCAGCCAAGGGAAGGATTTCCAGATAGGTCCAAGATGCAAAGGCTCTGCTGCTGCCCTTAGGGGTTTCTGAGCCGTGGTGCAGACTGTCCCACTCTGAGGGATATTGCCTGGGCCATGGCCCTGCCAGAATCTGTGTCAGGGGTAGGATTAGCTGCAGGAAGACCTGTTTTGTTTCATCTGGTCGGAGATAGAGGAGGTGGGGACACGCTGCTTTCTTACAGACCAAACATCACGTTGCCATTCTGATAAGAGGCAGAGCTTGTGCTTTTTAGTCCAGTGACCTTGGAGAGGAAACTGCAAATGTGGGCTAAAGCCACATGGGTCTTTGGAAACTATCAGGACAGGTAATTCCTTGAGCTTTCTGCAACCTAAGACCCATATGTCCTTCTCCTCCATACTCCATTTTTAGTAACTTCTTCCCTGCTCTCCTTTCCCCAACTTAGACAATGATTTTACCCCAATGAAAAACAAAGCAGTGAGGGATAACCAGTTCCCTAGACAGTCGTTCACACAGCCATGTGATAGTTGTAATTTTTTTTTTTTTTTTAAATAAGCACTTCTGGAGTCAACAGCACAGCACATATGGTGGGGGGAAAATCTTCCATTGATGAGAATTGGCTTATTTGGAAAAAAAAAAGGTACACTCTCAAATTGGACGTTCAAAAATAAGTAACCTTCAGAATTTGGACAGATCACAGAAATCAGATGTCAATGACCCAGTAGCTGTCTAAAGTCTGCCTGTACTTAGCCTGCTTTGTATGCTGTAGGCCTGCTTGGTGTTTTGAGAAAATCATGCTATTTATTTTTACAATGTGAAATGACTCTTTTAAGTGTGTGTTTTTACCCCTTCCCTTCCCCAGCCCTTCCTCTCCCCATCTCCCTCAAGCCATCTTGTTACATACATCAGTCTCTAAATACCAGATTGCTTAACCAATTTCTGTTCATCCTTAACAAATCTGCATTTACTGCTCTCCTTCAGTCACATGCCACGGCAGCTTAGCTGTTAAAAGCAATGAGAAAACTTAGTGTTTGTAACTGGGTTTGGGTTTTAATTTAATGCAAGTAAAAATAACCAAGAAAAAAATCTTTGGCTCCATTTTATCTGAGCATTTTTATCAGTAGCATTTAAATATTAATTTATTGTTTGTTTTGGCTGTGGAGTTGTATGTACACGTGTGGTTGCGTGTGTGGGTATATACACACATATACATGCTCTTAAAAATGTCAATTAGAAAAGATATTTTTAACTTTGAGTATTTTTTTCCCTCGCTCAGTGTCAGCAGAATTACTGTTGAAGGAAAAAATGATTTTTTAAAATGTCTTTTTTCCCCATTGCTAACTTTTCAGGAGAAAAACAAAAATAAAGTTGAGGCTTCAGTTGTGTAAAGGCATCTGTGCATAGTTAATTTTAAACCCACACATAGTTTGGGTACAGCAGGAGTAAAACTCCTGCTTTCTATTAAATACAGGCTCTCCAAGGAGCTATGCAGATGGCCAGAGACCACCAGCAGCTTATTTGCCACCATGACTAGAAGTTGGGGCCTTAGTTTAGAAACGTGTGGGTTTGGAGCAGAGCCCCAAATGTCTTCTTTTTGTTTCATTTGTTACTTTTTGTGCCTTGGAAAACCAGAAAGAAGCAGAGCAGGGACTGTGGAGTGGGGTTAGCAAGATCTGTCCTCGCCATGAGAGGTGGAGGAGGATGGATCTGTGCTGTGAATGTGTTAAAATGGGCTTAAAATCGTATCTCCTGCAGATAAAAATATAAGTGTTGTGGTAAAAATGCTGACAAGGGACTGTCTTCAGTTGCCTTTCCATAGTGCAGTGCCTTATATGTGAAGGAGGTTGGAATAACCACCAGGGACATTATTGTGTAGTGTATTTTCTGTAGGGTGAGTAATAACCACTTTCATCCTGGCTTTTAAATCTGTTTTACCTGAGTGCCTTCGAAATACTGGAGCTACTGGGCAGCCTTACACCCTGGCACATGCAGCCTTGAAGTGCTGGGGGAGTGGTGCTGCTGGCTGAGCCAGGGGGGCTGGACTGGCCATGGAGGGGTTTTCCTGCAAACTTCCCCCCCCTTTTTTGCCTGTTTTCCTCCCCAGCTGCTCAGCGAGCCACTCTTATCCTCAGCGAGCCGCTCTATCCTCAGCCAGCCATCTAAGTCTGGCATTAGAGGCTGTACTGGTTGATTTTTTTTTTCTATCTTTTCCCCCCCTGTTTTTGCTGAAAATTGCAGAATTTCAGAGCCAAATGGGATGTGTGGAGAGGCTCTCACTACCCCACGGTGTGTCACTGGACTCAGGCATGGTTTTACTGCTTGTCAGGCAGGTGGTTTCCACATCTGAGAGTAACCAAGTTCATCTGAATTCGTTTTCTTTTTGGCAAAATATGGTAGGAAAACAGCAGTTGTGCCCCCTGTTCTGGTAGGCGAAGGACTCTGATCCCAGTTTGCTGCAGATTTTTTTTTTTACCAGTGGCTTTTATGCAAGGAGTGAGCAGGGCTGTGGATTTTTTGGTGTTTACTGCAGGTTTAGTAGCATTTTTATGTCACAAGGAACCAGCCTGAGCAACTGAAATGGGGAAGGGATTTTTATGCAGTTAAAAATTAGTATTCTGTGGCTATCTGATGTATGCTGCAGAGATAAGCTGTTATTGTTAAAAAAACCCCAAAAAGCAAGAAAAAAAGCGGCCCATTACCTCAATTGATAAAATACAAGGATGAGAACATTGTTTTCTGATATTCCTGTTCTTTCTAATATCATGGAAAAATAACACTTGTGTTATTGTATTTTTTTTTTCTGAACAGCCAAGTGTTGAGGACATTTTTTATCTATCCCGGAGGGCATATGTGAAAAGAAAAGGATTTTCATGTTCATTCCAGCTCATTTTGAAGGGATCTGGTTTCTCATTTGGCTGGATTTTAGAGGCAGGGATAGTGGCTGGTAGGAGCTGGGGAGTGGGCTCAGAACAGGGCTCCTGCTAGTGGTGGAAGTTTTGCAGCAGCCTCAATGATCCTACTTAAGCCCTCAATTTCAAGAGAAATGAAATATCTTTTCCAGACCCACTTTTTACTGTTAAATATATATTTGTGTATAAATAGATATATGTGCTCATATATGTGTGTATAAGTATGTGTGTGGTTTAGTGCATTTGTGTAGTGACTTGCTCACCGGCAGTAACTGGATGAGATGCTGTTAAAATTAATTGCTTTTGAGCTGCTGACAGACTCTTGGGAAGTGCTGTAGGAAGGGAGAGGTGCCACTCTCGGAGCATCTACCCCCAAAATACCTGCTGTATATGCAGCATAGAGGAAACCCCCAGCCCACTGCTCTGCGAGTGTCAGCCAAGGCAACGAGGCTCATTTCTTTGCCAGAATTAGATTTTGGCTGTGGGCAGCTCTTCCTGCCTGTGCTGAGCCGGGCTTCCCTAGACTGAGCTGTAGAAAGGGAAATGAAAGGCACAGAGAGTTTTGAGGCAGAGTGTTTAAACACTCTTCCTTGTCTCCAACACTACCTACACTTTCCTCCCTTATGCATTCCAAATCCATTGCTTTCAAGTTATTATTTCTCTCCCCCCTCTCTTTGCATTTTTGCCTCCTGCCCCTTCTCCTCTCTCTGTCCACCTTGACTCCCGCCATGGCACAGGCTGCTCTCTGGTATTCCCTTCCATGCTGATCTCTGATTCTGATTACATTAATGGATTTCATTATGGAGGAAGTGGTGGTGGGCGGAAGGGGAATCCCACAGCTCCCAGGTTGGGATTTTCAAAGGAATTAAGCTTTTAATTCCTCCTGAAAGCTGCAGGGAAGGGGTACATGGCATCCTTTTCAAATCTGCCAACACCCTGCTCTTCCCTCCCTCACCTTGAGTGGGTCCTCTTTGCCGTACCCTGTATTGCTGTGTCCTTCCAGGGTGGTGGCAGGCAGGTGACACCGGCTCTGTGGCCGTAAGGTCATGTGTGTGTCCATGGCCAGTGCCTTCCGCCTCAGTCCTGGGTGGCTCAGTGCTACTTAGGTGAGCACAGAGCAGCAGGAGAGTTGTGGTTCAGTTTGGAAGTATGGGTGATGCACAACTCTGAGAGATTGGTAACGGGCTCCCTCTTTTCTGCGTGCCAGATTCGAGCTCAGAGGAGGAGGAGGATGATGATGACGAGGAAGAGGAAGAGGCAGAGGACTATGGCACGGACGGCACAGACAGGCTGTCGTCACCTGCCCTCGACGAGAGCGGCCTGGGCCTTCTGGCCAGGTTTGCTGCCAGCGCCATGCCCAGCCCCATCGTGCCCCCTCCGCTTTCCATCATCCAGCTGGAGGCCAAGCAGAAGGCGAAGAAGAAGGAGGAGCGGCAGAGCCTGATGGGTGAGTTGCGTGGCTTGGGTTGGTGCCACGGGGGCAAGGTGGAAGGTTCGGGAGGCCCCAGCTGTGCTGCAAGAGAGCAGGTGGTTACCCAGACACTGAGTTGCCCTGTTTTTGGCTTTGACTACTTGGTCCTGATGCTGAAGGTGGGGAAAACGGCCTGGCAGGAAAACAAGAACCAGGTTTAGCAGCTGCAGCTGTGGCTTCCCTAGGGACAGTTCCCTGTGCCTTTGTCAGTTTCTTCTTTTCCTACCTGGAAAATCCTCAGCAGCCGTGCTGCAAAGGCAAGCAGTGGGATGCTGCATCCCCCTGGACAAAGTGCAGAAGGCAATGAAGTGCTGTTACATTTTAGGGAAGGAAGCATGTGCTAAATGCAGCTGATCTTGGATACCCAAGAGAAGCAAAGGCACTCAAGCAGAAGGAAATCTCGTACAATCACCCCATCCCATCAGCTTCCTTACAGAAACCAGCCAGCAAGACTTGAAACAAGCGTTCCTTCCTCTGTTTGTGTGTTTGCAGTGCCAGACCCTGGGTTTCTGTCCCGTCTCTGTCTCAGTTTGAATGTGTTGGGAGTTTCATTTCTTCCCCTCCCCATGCACTGCTTCACAAGTGCCCATTGGTGACATTGTTCCCGGTCAGACAGATCCATATGGGTTCCATTTATAAATTCGCTATTAATATTTATTAAGTGATAATGGAATTTGTAGCATGCTTCAGAATGGAAAATGATGTCCTCCTCGGGAGCCTGGCTTGTTTTAGCGCTGTTTCCATGCTATATTAGGCTTTTGCCAACTTGTTCCGACAGCCTCTGTTAAGAATTTATTGTCTTGTAACCTGCCCTCCTTGAAACTGGAAGCATCTAGAAATTACCTCATGCAGTAGTGAGAGAGGAGGAGTGTTTTAATTTCCAGTGGGTTTTTTATTTTGAGCCTTGCCAGCTTTGGTTTTGACAGGCTGGCTCTTTTCCTGTTCATGCTGGGGCTGTCACAGGGAAAGAGGTTTTGCTTAGAACATGAGAGCAGGTTCCTACAGACTGAGTTTACCCTGGAAAGTGAGTTTGAGAGAGAAGGAGTGAGAGAAGATGCTGTCCTTGCTTGTGCCATGTACATTTTTGTTTTCCCCCATGAATGTTGTTTGCCTACCTCCTGCCCTTGGGTGTGTAGGTGCTGCCTCAGTTTCCCTTCTGCCCCTGGAAACGTGATCTTGCTTTCCTTTATCGGGTTCAGGGGAGCACACTGAGGGGGGGAAACATCTTGGCACTACTACGGTATTTGAGGCCCCTGGGTACTGCTGTGCCTGTGGGGCTGAGCAGAGGCCAACGTGAGGGGATTTCCATTTGCCACAGACAAAAGATCATTTATGTCTCTTGACTTTAAGGCGATTACCTGAGCCAGTAAAAAGATCTGTGGTGTCTGTTGGCCAATGGGAAAAAATAAGCTTGAAATATGGGTTTATTCCATTTGTTAAGAGATTGTTCTCCTGAAACAAAGGTGAAACTGGAGAGGACTCCCACTGGGAGGAGTGGGAGGCTCAGCTTGTGGGGTTCGTGCTTGGCTTCAAAGGAGCAGCTCCTTTTTGAGGAGGGGCACAAGTTAGAGTGTCTGTTCTAGTAAGAGCTTTCCAGCAGGGTTTTGACTGTGGGACAAGGGAGAAAACGGAAGCAGGCAACATGCTGAACCACACTGCCTGAATGGTTGGGCTCTGCTTTGGAGCAGGGGAGACTTTACTTCCAGAGAAATCAGTGTTTTATGGGGCAGAAGTGCAGATCTGAGGGGATGTGGGGAATTGGGAAGGGGAACAAGCAAGGGCACAGAGCATCTCTAATGGAGCCCAAAAGCTTCCAGCGGGATGTGTCCTCTCTTGGCTCAGCCAAGGCTTTGACTGATGGTCAAATCCTTTACACCTAGGGACAGAGTTTGAGTACACCGACTCAGAGAGTGAGATCAAGATCAGGAAGAAGTCGCCTTCAGGGCTGCTGCGGGGAAAGAAAGGGCCACTGGACTCAAGCAGCATCCCACCAAACCAGGCCTCCAGCAGCCTTGACTCCGGATCTGGGAGCACTGACAAGGCCAAGCTTGGGTCTGAGAAAGGCCGCAAGCTGAAGAAATTCAAATCCCCCAAGGACTTGAGCTTTGAGTTTGGGCTGGAGGCCAGTGATGATGACCTGTGGAACCGGCGCCGAAGCGAGCGTATCTTCCTCCACGACGCCACCACGTCCTCGGCCATGCTGACTTCTGCAACCCCTGCTAGCTCCACCCCTGTCTCCAAGGCTGGGCGCTGTGGCAAGGGGGCACCCATGAGCCCCAAAAAGGAGGGCAGCAAGGGGAAGGAGAGAAAGGAGCTAAGCAAGGTGAGAAATATGCTGGCAAAATTGGTGTGGGGCCCTTGGGTGAGGATGAGGGTGGGGGGAGGGCAGTTAACTCCACTAGGGCAGAGGAGAATTGAGTCCTGTCTCAGCAGTTGTTTGGCTGCCCCTTGCCACCCCTGCCAGCCCCATGTACACTTAGAGGATCTGTCAGACTTGGATCTGACTTGCAGGATGTACAAACCTGTCATGGCTGAATGGGGCTGGTTACTTGTGTCACCCTCCATGTCCCAAATCCAGCCTGTTTGGGTTGGTCGGAGTGGACAGTCCTTCCACTCTCCCCATGACCTTATTCACTTGCTGAGCTGTGTCCCTTGTACTGGCCTTTAAGGCTGTTCTCCTTTTATCTTGTGACTTCTGCGGGCTGTCCCTGGCTGGGGGGAAACAGTGATCCCTGGGTTACTGGATCTTTGTCTCAGCTGAAAGCTCGGCTCCCTCTGGCTCCCATTCAGTTCCTGGCAGTGTTTTGGAGCAGTACTAATGGGGAGAGTTAGACAAGTTAGTTGTGACATGAGGCCATCTGGGATCTTCCTGGAGCTCTTTGGAGGAATATTTGATGGTCAGGATTCGCTCTCCAGGGTAATGAAAAGCTCTTCCCAAAGTGTGTGAAGCCAGAAAACAGAGCTGGGACATTTGATGTGGTCAGTGAACTAACTGCTGGCTGAATACTACTACTGAATCATACTACTTATGCACAGCCTGCTTTGCTCCACTGTTCTCTCTCTGGTCCCAGATCTTTATCAATTCTCTCTTTACTGATGGAAGTGTTTTCTTTTTATTTTTAGCAACGGAAGAAGGGGAAAGAAACACCCTGCTGCTCCTCCTCCTCGTCCATGTCTCCTCCTGGCATCCCTAGCTCTCCATCTGATGTTCGTGTCAGCCTGGCAAATGCCCTGGGCTCCACCAAGAAGAGCAAAGCCAAGGTGAAAGCCAAGGAGGTGAAAAAAGAGGTGAGGGGCTGGTTCCAGTGTGGGTGAGCTGGAGGGTGGCTGGCAGAGCCCTGCTCTTTCCTGAACCGTTGCATCGTGAGGGAGGGAAAACAGATGTGCAGGTTTTGCTGGATGTGTTACAGGCAAAAGGCTAGTTTAAGAAGCCTAAAATCCAAGGAAGACTGTCAGGTAGTACCTGCTGCTACCATCTGGCGTTCATTTGCCTTCATCCCCCAAATTAGTGAGCAGGCAGGATTTTCTCTAAGGCCGCCACAGGGTGGAGGGAGAGTTTTCACAGAGAGCTTTCGTGGATAGCAGGGATCAAGGAGATGGTGATGGAGCTGCCTTGCTCAGCACTGCATCACAGCTGGTTTCTGCTCCGCTGCTGTAGCCTGTCATCTCTCATAACACACATTGCTGCGTCTTCTCACACCATTTCTGAGTGCAACCCTTATGGTCTGCGTGTAACAGCAAGAAACAGATCGTAGAGATTTGAGAGGAAATAGGAACAGTGCCTGGTACCTGTTCACCAAAGGCAGAGGGATCAGGAATACTGTGCAGAGGTGGTGAATGCAGAGCAAAGCTGCAGCTCTCTGCTCTTCAGCATCTCTCCTAACCTCCAGGAATGAGCATGTGGGGAAGAGCTTTTGGTCAGCTGTCAGTGGTGCTTGGGGATAAACCCAGCAAAAAGCTTGGGTTCACCCAACTCTCTGTGTGATTAACATTGCTGAGGATGGAGACAGGTTTGTCCCGATACCCTCAGGTTTTTTGTTGCTAGAGGAAGGTGAGATGGGATCAGACTGTTGCCTGTGCTGCTGATGTGCTGATGTACTGCTTGCTCTCCTGCAGAACCGAGGGAAAGGAGGAGCTGTCAGCAAGCTCATGGAGAGCATGGCAGCAGAGGAGGATTTTGAACCCAACCAGGACAGCAGCTTCTCAGAGGATGAGAACATCCCACTGAGCATGTTGGTCGAGCGACCACCCACACCAGGTGAGGGCAGGAGGAGCTGGGGGCTGATTGTACAGGTAGAGGGGCTGGGCAGCTTTCTTTTGGGCTGCTCAGAGGAGGACTGTGCTGCTTTCACATGTTCCTCATCCAAAGATATGAGTCCTTGGGGTGGAGATACCACTTTTTCGGTCATTTCAGTTAAAAACAAGCCTTGTCAGAGTGGCCCACTGACGTAGTTGAAGCCCAGTCTCTGAGTTGCCCTATTTTCATTTATTGGTATATTATTATTACTAAGGGGAGGGGGACTTTTTATTTATTATTATTAATTTTTTGTTACTTCTGCCAGGAGCTAGAGAAAGAGAGAGAGACAGAGAGCCCTTTCTGCTTACTGGCCTTTTCCTAGGGGAGGGTAATGCTGCGAGTGTGAGGTTTCCTTCTCTGCTCGCTGTCCCTTTTCCATGTGTGGTGCTCTCTAATCCCCATCTTCCTCCAACACCTCACAGCTCCTCGCTCCTGCATCATTGACAAGGATGAGCTGAAAGATGGTCTGCGTGTCCTCATCCCCATGGATGACAAGCTGCTCTATGCTGGGCATGTCAAGACGGTGCATTCACCAGACATGTGAGTTGAGGGACTGCTGTATCCACCTGGGATTTGCCAGACATAGCTGCTGCAGGGATCCATTTGGGGATTGTGTAGAGCTGGCTGCCCAGAGACTGACAGAGTCTGGCAGGGAGAGGGGGAAGGAGAGTTCACTCTGGAGTATCAGCGCTGAGGAAAATCCACTTAACCTCTCGCTAAATGCCCTGACATAAGGTGGTGGTGGGGCTCAGAGGGAGCTGTTACAGGTCTGTCTCCCATGTGCTGTGTCTGACTGAGCCTGTGTGTTTCAGATACCGTGTGGTGGTGGAAGGCGAGAGGGGAAACCGTCCCCACATTTATTGCCTGGAGCAGCTCTTGCAGGAAGCGGTACGTGAGGCCAAAGGATGCCTAACCTTGGTGCCTGAGCACTGTTTTGGGTTGGAGGGGGCAAGGTGGAAACCTCCTCCTTCGCTTCCCCAGCTGGGGCTGCAGGGATGCCCTGCTCCTGCCTCTGTGGCCAGTGTGGGCAGAGCTCCCCTTGGTGTGCTCGCTGCCCCATGGCCAAACTCCCCCACTGGCAGTGGGCACTACTTCGGTATTCCAGCAGGGATAGTCCTTCACCCTGCCCTGTGAGCAGGCAGGAGGCCATTTCCCAGCAGGGGGACTGTCCCTTGCCTTCTCCAGAGCTGCTTTGCTCCATACCAGGTGTGGTGGGATGGTCTGTGCTGGTGCAAGGAATGTCAGTAATTACGTTCCTCTTGTCCTGAGCAGATCATCGATGTGAAACCCCCTTCGGTGCGGTTCCTGCCTGAGGGCACAAGGATTGCAGCCTACTGGAGCCAGCAGTACCGCTGCCTCTACCCAGGGACAGTTGTCCGAGGTAAGGCCACCTGGTAAATCCAGGATGTCTTGATCCTGTGTATCCTGAGGGATGTCAGGCTTGTCTGGAGAAGCCCTGAGCTCTGCTGTAAGCGTTCTGGAGGTCAGAGCCTGGCCCATTCCTCTCCTCCAGATCATGCCCAACTCAATCATGATGCTGATTTAGTGACAACCTGCTGGTTCAGGAAGAGGTCTGAGTGATTTAGGAGCTTAAAAATATCAGGGAAATTCAATACATTTTAGTCAGAATTGATTCCAGGCACCAGTGATTTCTGAGGTTGTGGAGGTTTCTAAGTGACCTGGGCACTCACAGTTTCGCTTCTGACATACCAGCTCCCCAGTCTGGTCCCATTAAAAAGCCAGTGAAAGCTCTGGGCAATTCTGCCATGGCTGGTCTTGCTTTTGGGCTCTTGGTCACCCTACATGTGTGTAAAGGAAGAATTACTTGTGAGTTACAGACCAATAATGCTGATGCAAGAAGAGAGGGTGGGAACACAACTTAGTTCTCTTGGAGGAGGTGACATAGCAGCAGTTTGTGATTGCTGAGAGTAGTTACAAATTGCATGTGTAAAACAAAAGAGATACTGCAATGAAAATAGGGAAGTGAATTACTGCAAGAACAGAAGAAAATAGTGGAAAGAGGTGGAGAGTCAAACTGGAATGGCTGTTACTTTCTGGAGGAGTGCTGCTGACTGGGGAATTTTACACTGGGTGGGCTGGTTTAGTATTATCAGGGACTTTCCGTTGCGGAGTGAGCCTTCTGTGCCCTCCCTGCACAGCCTAGGAAAGGATACTTTGGAGCTGGTGCAGGATCCCTGTCTTTCTCCTGTCCCCGCTTGCCTTACAAGGGGTTTGTATTGTAGTGTTTGTTCCTAATCCCGCCTTCTACTCCCCCATCCCACAGGAACCCTGGATCTGGAAGAAGATGGTGATCTCATCACAGTAGAATTTGATGACGGGGACACGGGACGCATCCCACTGTCTCACATTCGGCTGCTCCCACCTGACTACAAGATCCAGTGTGAGTTTTGCCATTCAGTTTTTTGGAAGATAGTTCCCACTATGAAATGTGGGAAGTTTCAGGCCGATTGCCTCTGAGATTTTGGGACAAGTTCAGACTTTCAATCAGAAAGCTTGTACCATCAATTACAGACGCACAGAGCTGGGGTGGGATATAACCCACAGGGAAAAAGGCCCAGTCTCTGTTGCAGAATCAGTTGGGATACTTTCCCTGAACCACATTCTGTTTTATGTGTTGTTTGACTGTATTTGACTATCACTTTGACCTGTTGCAGGTGCTGAGCCTTCCCCTGCCCTTTTGGTGCCCAGCACCAAGCGCCGTAGCCGTAAATCCAGCAAAGACACTGGAGAAGGAAAAGAAGGAGCTGCACTGGGGTCAGAGGAGCCTGTGTCAAAGGGCAAAGGGCGAGGGAGAAAGCCAAGCGTCAAGGCAAAAGCTGGTAGGTTGTCACCACTGCCAGAGCTGGAGTTTAGGGAATCCTTGCACAGTTCCCTACTGCTCTCCCCAAATTAGAGCAAGAGATCTGCAGTTTGAGACCCCTGAAGTTGAAGCAGCATCTCTAGGCATTACCCATCAGCTGCTCATGGGCACTAGCATCAGGCCAGGCTGCTCAGTGAGCAGTGAGTACCTGTGTCCCTTTGGGGTACCTGAGCAGGCAGGAACAAGCCACATTTGGCCAGAGACGGGTCAGTATTGGCATCTGGTTGAGTCTGAGCTAATAAAGCCCATCTGGGTGGATAACATCATGTGTTTGTGTTTCCTCCCTTCTGCAGAAGAGGCTGCCTTGCCCGAAGAGAAGGATCAGGGTGAGTCCTCACCTGTTACTTCCTCAGTCCCAGAGAAGCCAACCTGCTTGGGCAAGCCAAGCATGAAGGGGTCAAGAAAATCACAACCCCTGCCAACAGGAGGCTCTCCTGCTCCCACGGAGGAAAAGCGGTCAAAAGCCAGCAAAATGAAGATCTCCACTAAGCTGCACAGCCCCCCCCAGCCCACTTACCAGCCTGCTGTGTTCAGCAGTATCCTTGGCACAGAACCCTACAGTGACCTCCCGGGAACACTGGCAGCCTTTGGCTCCAGTGAGGCTTCGGGGTCGAAAGCCAAGGCCAAGAAAGGGCGGCCCACAGAAGAGACACAGGAGTTTGGCACCATGGTCAAGGCTCAGAGGAAGCATGACAGCGAAATCCTGATCAAGCTGGACCATGAAGGTGTGATGTCTCCAAAGACAAAGAAGATGAAGGAGGCGATGAGGATGCTGGAGGACTCAAACCTGGCCAGTCGCAGAGATGGGAAGAGTCTCCTGGGACTGGGCTATTCTGCTACAGTGAGTGTGGAGGGCAAGCAGAAATCTTCCCGAGCCAAAGTGGCTGAGGGAGACCCTTCTCCTGCCAGCTTTGGAGGAAAGTTTGATGGCTCAGTGGAGAGCCTCACTGCCTCAAAGGACCAGGAAGAAAAGGCAGCAGCTCCAGCAGCAGTGGAAGAGTCTGAGAGCAACAGCAGCGACAGCAGCTCGGAGTCAGAGGGAGAAGAGGAGGCTGAGAAGAACAGAGGGGAAGCCCAGGACAGCAGTTCAGCCAGCTCAAGAGCATCCACCCCTCTCTCTTCCTCCAACTCCTCCTCCTCTTCCTCTTCTAGCAGCAGCTCTTCTTCATCTTCTTCTTCCTCCTCTTCCTCCACCTCATCGACCTCTTCTTCATCGAGTTCCAGCTCTTCTTCCTCCTCCACTACAGACGAAGATTCCTCCTGCAGCTCTGACGACGAAGTAGCCGAGGCCCAGCCGAGTTCCTCGGTGCAGCAAACCCTCCCTCCCAAGCAGACCAAGCAGGCGGGGAAATCCCGTGCGTCCTCCCACCCACAGAGCCAGAAGCAGCCGGCGCAGCAGCCGGTGCCGCAGCCGGCGCCACCGCAGAGCGGCAACAAGAGCAGGCCCAAGAAGCGCGAGGGCATCCACCTGCCCACCACCAAGGAGCTGGCCAAGCGCCAGCGCCTGCCATCCGTGGAGAACAGGCCCAAGATCGCCGCTTTCCTCCCTGCACGGCAGCTGTGGAAGTGGTTCGGGAAACCCACGCAGGTAAACGGAGCCTCTCCCGCTGCTCCGTAGCATTTGGCACTGGCATTTGGCTTCTGGTGCCTCTTACCCTTCCCCTTCTCCTGGGGTGCTGAAACTGCTGTCGTGATGTGTCCTCAGCCAAGGTCTCCAGTTTGCAGGAGATGGGGTTGGCCTTAGCTGTGTCTCCAGGAGAGCCATCCTCTGTGGTGTGTCCTTCTGCCCCAGTTCCTGTGGGAATACTCTGGTTCTGCCAACACCAAAGGGCTGCATGTGGGACAGGGCAAGCAGTTGTGGTTGGGGAAAACCTGGGTGGTTCCTGTCTGCTCACCTGCGCAATCCTCTCTTGGCAGAGACGTGGAATGAAAGGGAAGGCCAGGAAGCTGTTCTACAAGGCCATTGTCCGGGGCAAGGAGATAATCCGCATCGGAGACTGCGCGGTTTTCCTCTCCGCCGGCCGCCCCAACCTGCCCTACATTGGCCGGATCCAGAGCATGTGGGAGTCCTGGGGGAACAACATGGTGGTCCGGGTCAAATGGTTCTATCACCCAGAAGAAACCAACCCTGGGAAGAAACTCAACGAAGGCAAGGTAGGCCGGTCTCCTTTGCTGAGAGGGCTGCAAAGCTCCTTGCTCCCTTTTGTTTCCAAGGATGAGGAAAACACCCCAGACCCAGTTTCTTACTGGTACCTTGATGGGTTGGCCCCATCCTTTCATGTTGTGGGGGCTGCCTGTGGTGTGGGCAAGCTTGGTGTTTGCCCCTTGAGCAGAGGAGGGGTGGGTTTTATCCTGATAGGAAATAAAGACTTTTGTGTTGGTCCAAAAAGAGTGTCAAGAGCCAGATCAGGTCTTTACAGTGTAATAGTGAGTGGCCTGGTGCTCAGAAACACTGAGATTTGCACACCTGTGCTTTGTTTATAACAGGCTCTTAGGACTTATTTCCAGTGGCTGTGGGCAGGGGTTGACCTTCCAAAGCCACACGAGGTGGGCAGGAGGTGCTGGCATGGAAAAACAACTAATTCACCTGCTTTTCATTTCTGTTTCCTTTTTCCTTCTTGGGCACAGCGCTGGGATCAGAAATCAGGCAGGAGTCTGTCCACAGCTTTGCAGGCATCCAACCAGAGGAAGGACTTCATGGAGGTTGGTGTGGCTGGGGGGAGGCTGGGAGGGAATGCTGGGCACCCTGTAGCAAATGCTGCTGGGAAAATGCCCCCCAAACTTCTCTGGCTCTTGCTCGTTGCCTCAGCTGAATATGCAGTGTCCAGGACTTGGGATGGTGTTTCCTGGGAGGGTGGGAGTAGCTGCAGGTGCTGGGTGTGGGGAGGAACAGTGGGCTGGTATCCAGCACCCATCTTTGCGTTTGCATCCTTGAAGTGAGGATGACAAACTCCTGTCCTTCACGTTCCCCTGTACGTGTGGTTGCTACATTCCCCTTGGTGGTTGCTGAGTGAAAGCCAGGGCTCGGGCTCAGTGGGCTGGATGGATTGTGTCCAGGCTGCCCATAGGCTGGTGCAGATTCCCATGTCCCTCCCCTGGGCTGCCTGTTGGGATGAGTGGGAAGTTCTTGAGTGTGAGCAGAACCCTGTCCTGTTGTGATGGGTGTTTTTTCCTACACATTTGGAGATGATGCTGTTAGTGCTGTGAGATCTAATTTCTCCTTTTCTTCCCACCTCCTTCCTTCTGTTCCTGTTGTGCAGCGAGCCCTCTACCAGTCCTCTCACGTGGATGAGAACGATGTCCAGACCATCTCACACAAGTGTCTTGTTGTTGGTCTGGATCAGTATGAGCAGATGCTGAAGACGAAGAAGTACCAGGACAGTGAGGACCTCTACTACCTTGCAGGGACCTACGAGCCCACCACGGGCATGATCTTCAACACTGACGGGGTCCCTGTCATCTGCTGACCGCCCAGGGGACACGTGCCACCCCCTGGGAGGGACGGGACAAACCTGAGGACGTGCCTGTTCAGACGACATGATTGTTTCTTTCAATGCTCATTTCTGTGTCACACTACAGACAGGAGAGCGCGAGAGACACGAGGAGGAAGGAGAGGACTGAAGAAAGGGGTTGGGGAAGCAGTTACAGGACTCGAGGAAGGTGCCCTTGGGCGTGGTGGTGGTGCTTGAACCCCCAAGGCTCTTCTGGAAGTGGCTTTAAGTAAGGTGACACTTGACCAACTTCTCCCTTCCTCCTTTTGGTCCAGGAAAGCACATGGGTCTCGTGATCATTTCACCAGCGGGACCCCCCCGGCAGGAGGGATCCCTTTCGTGTCATTTGCCCCCGTCAGTAACCCGGAAGCCGCCTGTGCGTGGAAGGACACCCTGCTCACCTTCCGCACACGCTCCTCTCCGTCCTTATAATTCCCTTTCCTGCTTAGTTTCGCATGACCCTTTAGGAAGGACAGGGTGAAAGAGAAAGGAGATGAGTCTCTCTCAGCGCCTCGTCTCGATCCTCTCAGCGCCTTTTTGCGGTTCCCTTGCCCTGGAGTCCCCTCTGACAGCGTGGAGCGCGGTGGGGCAGGGCTGACCCCAGCAGAAGAGATCCACTGGGATGGGAGGAGCCAGGTGGAAGAGGAGCCAACACCCAGTCTGGGATGCTGCCTTCCCACTGCCTCGAACAAACAGCCTGAAACCTCTTTTCATCACTCTCTGTTCCTCCTGCCTAGGAAGGGTGCTGGGGGGAGCAAGCATGTGGCGAGGGGGCAACACTTGGCAAACAGAGAACTTGGAGTGTGCAGTGAAGGGGCAGGAAATGACTGGGAAAAGCTGCTGCTCGGTGCTTGGAGGAGAGAAGATCACGGGCCATTGGATTCTGGCATCCCTCCCCCACCTTTACCCTTCATGCCTTGCCTGAGCAGAGACGTGGAGCTGCTGGGAAGCCTTTGCCCATCATTTGAAGGGAATGGGGACAGTGTGTGAACCCGGCTGTGCCTGCCTGCAGCGTTCCCACAGCCAGAGTCCCGCTGCCACCTTGGGCTCAGGGAGGGGACCGCTCAGCTTGCTCCATCCGGTGGGCCCGACTCCCCATGGAGATGCTCACCCACTGTCTCGCTCCCACTGGGCACATGCCGGACCCGTGGCACCACCACCGCTGCTCCAGGGTTTTACACCTGCCCGGAGGGGATACCGGAGGAGAACGATGCACCATCCTTGCACTTAATACTCCAAGAGACGCACTGATCTTTGCAACTACCGACTCGCACTACAGACCGCTGGGACGCGGAGCGGGGCCCTGCTCGGCCCAGGCTCCGGTGGGGAGACGCTTAAGCCAAGGACAGATTGGAAACTCTCCGCCCTGGTACCAGCTGTGTACCAGAGACTGGAGGCCAAGGCTCAGGGGAGAGGGACACCCCTGCAGAGTTACCCCTCGTCCTTTAAACAAACCACATGGTGCTGAGCTCGTACCATCTCCACTCCGGGCCACCGGCGCCTCGGCACGGCGGACAGTGAACGGTTCTAGCCTGTACAGTTTTAATGTACCAAAAGACTCTTTAGCCCTCCTGTATTATAAGTCTTTAAATGGATTCAACTTTTTAATTATAAATATAAATATAAATATATATATATAAATATAAACTTTTTAAAACTGTGAAAAAAATTATGAAATTATAAAAAAGGAGAAAAAAAAGAAAAAAACCCACAACGGCAGAAATGAACACAGTCTGACGTTTAGAATATTATTTTTTATTTCCTGTTGGATTGTGATTGTAAATGATCTGGGAACAGGCACACCCCCCCCACGCTCAAAAGTGTACTGTACTTCTAGAAGCAAATTGTGTGAGCATATTTTAAAGAGCGAGAGAGAGCGCGCGAGAGAGATTTTATGCTAATGTTAAATAGAAAGCACTTAAAACCCACTGCCTTCTATGGAACACAAGGATATTTCAGACAATCGAGAGGAAAGGAGAGCCAGGTTTTTGTCTTTTTTGTTTTGTTTTGTTTATGTTTTGTTTAAAACAATTTTTTTGGCATTCTGTTTGTTGGAGAACTCCGTGTGATCTTTTTTCATAAAAAAAAAAAAAAATTAATTGAAAAAAAGCAACCCAACAAAGCATCTTTCTTTGTCTCGCTTGTCCTGACCGCGGGGTTTCTCTCCCCTTGGTGGCAACAATCGCATTTTGGCTCAGCCCCTGGCTTGGGGAAAGACCCAACCCAGGTGCCAGTGTGGCTTTTCTGGGGAGAACCCGTCTGTGGTGGCACCAAGGGACAGGATGGGACCCCTGAGCAGAGGACTCCGTGGGCAGGAGGTGTGAGTCCTTCCCAAGCCACCCCACCCATGGCAGCATGTGTCGAGGATGAAACGCTGTATTTGCTCTTTTTGGTGTGAGCTGCACTTCAGCCAGCGGGGAGCTTGGCACACTGAGACCCTCCGGCGCTGGGGGGGCCGGGTCAGGGTGCCAGGCCCGGCACTCGCCGCCTCCTTGGGCTTGCTTCCCTGGGAGGGGGCACCCGCCAGCTCCTGGCACAGCGAGGTGCAGCCGGTCCCAAAAAGTGATGTTGGCGCCTTCTCCAGATCCTTTCTGCTCCTCTTGGCCCAGTCTCTCTCCCATGTGCTGCCCGCAGCAGTTTGCAGGCTAGCAGGGGTCTGATGGGACCCTGTGACAAGTCTGGTTGCCCCAGGTGACAAAGGGGACCCTGGAGCTGGGGAGCAACACAAGAGGCACCCCAAGACCCCACAGGACAGGCAGCAGCGTCACCTTGTGTGTGTTTGCCAGCCCAGCCCATCACCAGCAGCCAAGTGCCAGCAGTGCCAGTGGCACGCAAGTAAGGACCAGCCATCATTGCAAAGACATTTAATCATTTAATCAGCTTCACTTAACATCCCTTGCAATAAATCTCAGAGCTCAGCAGAGGCCCGTGGATGGCACTGGCAGTGCTGTAGCCTTGGGGACACCCCCTGTCCCACTGTGATGGGGCAGATTCACAGTATAGGGTGGGGGAGAGGCAATACCCTGCCTCTCATGCAGTTATAGGGGGTGCAAAACAAGACACAAAAAAAACCCACCATTTTTTTTCCCAACCAGCAGAACTGAACTGGGTCTTTTACACAGCGATTGGCATCTTTAGGGAGGGATTGGGATTTCAAACCATTCTTGGTGAAAACCTGCAGCACCATCAATGAAAAGTCGAGACCAACCTTCCTGGAGCCACCAGGGACTGAAGGAGTCTTTCCTTCCTCTCTTGCTCCTCTTTTTCCTCCCCAGCACTGGTCCTATTCCCTTGGGAATTTGGCAGTATTTTCTTCCTCCTGGCAGTGGCTTGGCTCAAACAGAAGATCCCCAGGCTCCACTGGGGAGCTGCACGTTGCTCATGGGGATCCGCCCAAAAACAACAGGACTGTCCTCTGGGGTGGGAGGAATGTCACCCCAGGAAGTGTCCCTGTGCAGTGCCTGTCTGGGTAGCACGGGCCGTTACGGAATGCCATGACCCTGTGCCCACAGGATGCCAGTCCCTGTCCACCCTGGGGTGGCTTTCTGGCTCCAGGCTCCCTCCCAGAGGAGGGACGTGGGTCAAGTGGGGCGATGGGGACCATGGTGGGAAGCGGGTTCCATCTTGTCCCCATCGCCCCACACTGGGGCTCAGTACCCCAAGGTGAAGGAGCCATTAGAGGTTTCGGTGTAGAAACAGGTGCTGTGGGAGGTACTGGTGAGGCTGTAGGCAAAATATGCCACGGCCGAGCCCAGCGTCAAGCCTGTCATATAGGACACGGTCATGGTGTTCCCTGTGGGAAGGAAGGGACACGGGGTATCAGGGTGCTCTGGCCACCCCACATGGGATTCCCGTGAGGACTCGGTCCTACCTGCCAGCTCCCGCTGCTCCGGGCTCACTTTTCCTGCGGCCAGGATCATGGGCACACTGCCAAAGTAGCCGTTGGTGATGCCCATGAGGAGGGAGAAGATGCAGGGCCAGGCGGGGTGGCCGAAAGTGGGCTGCCCGTTGGGGTAGACACACATGATGAAGAGGGGGATGAAGACCACACGGAGGCAGGAGTAGACAAGGAGGTGGGTCCCTCTCCAGTCGTAGGGCAGGGCAGCCAGGATCTGCAGTGACGGGGAGAGATGGTGGGGGGGAAGTGGTGAGGGGGCTGGGGAGGGCAATGAGGTGCCCAAAATGAGGCAGCAAGGAGACGAGATGGTACAAAGACCAACTGCAGCAGGAGCCCGGCCTTGGCCATGCCAAAAAGCAGCACCCATGGGGTGGAGAGAACCCTTGGTGGAGCCAAGTGGCTTAGAAAGAGGACACAGAAGGAGGGCAGAGCCTCGCTGTGCTAGTGCTGGCCTCTCTCCTACCTTGCCGACAAAATCGGAGAGGTTGAAGATGGCCATGATGAGGATGGGGAGCCATTCCCCCAGAGTGCAGTTGTGGATCTCCGACTCCAGCCCAGGAAAGAGGCACAGTGTGATGAAGTAGGTCATGGCGATGGAGAGCATGTAGGCCCAGATGAGCCGGGACACGACGTAGCGGTACAGCAGCATGTCTGGCAGGGACAGGCAGCACAGCTCAGCCAAAACTGCAGCCCTCCCCTTGCAGAGCCTGAAAGCCTCGTCTGACTCCCAGGGGTGGCTTCCAAAGATGAGTTTGCCCCGTGGTTTTGAGCACATCGTTAGGAAAGGCATCATAGAATCCCAGAATGGTTTGGGTTGGAAGGGATCTTAAAGCTCATCTTGTTCCACCCCTTGTCATGGGCAGGGACACCTTCCGCGAGACCAGGTTGCTCCAAGCCCCGTCCAAACTGGCCTTGGACACTCCCAAGGATGGGGCAGCCACAGCTTCTCTGGGCAACCTGTGTCAGGGCCTCACCACCCTCTCAGGGAAGAATTTCTTCCCAACATCCAACTTAACCCTGCACTCTTGACAGTTTGAAGCCATTTCCCCTTGCCCTGTCACTCCATTTCCTTTGTCAAAAGTCCCTCTCCAGCTTTGGGGATGATCCTTCCCCATAACTCGGCATCACCAATCACCAATTCCACCCCACAAAATGCTGCAAACCCACCCCATGGGCATGGCTCGCCCTTCAACCCCATCACCCACCTCGGAAGCTGGGCCAGCTCCTCTTGATTTTGGGCCGAGGGACGTCGAAGCGCATGTAGGTGCCGCTGCCAGCCAGCTCAGCTTCGGGGCCTGGGCTGCCCCGGGGGGAGCTCGGCTGCCCCCGCTGCCGGTTCTCCTGGTTGGGGGGACAGGGGACAGCAGTGCTGAGCTCCAGTGGTGAGCAGGACCCTGGGGGCCAGCGGGGAAACCCACCCTCGGCTTACAAATCGGACATCCTCGGAGGTGACGTCGTGGTGCACGCGGTAGCCCGTCCCGGGGTCGCCGGCCCCCCGCGTCTCAGGGAGGCCCTTGCGGGAGCCGTCCGTGTAGTAGCGGACGAAGCGGGTACGCTTCACCAGGAGGTGAAGGATAAAGCAGGTCAGCTCCATGCCGATGGAGATGAAGAAGAAGATGACGGTGTTCTCCTTCTCATCCGACAGCAGCAGCTTGGTGAAGATGCGGCTGAGCGAGATGATGACGCCGGCGGTGCCTGGGGGTGTGGGAGACCTGTCAGCACCGGGTCCTGCTGAGCCCCACGCATCAGGGATGCCCGTCATCCACCCCACTGCCTGGATGAGATGCCTCCAGTATGGAGGAACTACCAGCAGGGATTTTGGAGTGCTGAGGGTGGTTCCTGGCAGACACCCCCACCCCCAGCTTGGTGTGGCAGTGCAGGGATTTAGAAACAATTAAACACCCTGGGATGTCCCTGCTCTGCTGGAAACATAGCTGGGCTGTGCTGGGGACAGTGGGGACCCAGGTGTGACTTGCTGAGGGCCCAGGAGAAGGTGCAGCCCATGAGCAGCCCATGTGGTGGGACACAGACACGGGCAGGGGACACGGGTACTTACTCTCGCCTGTCATCACTCCCTGCGTGTAGCGCTTGGGCAGCAGCCCCGTGTAGCCATAGAAGCTGGATTGCTGCACTTCAGGAGAGATGCAAAGAGAGGAGAAGGAGGGATTGTTGCTGCAGCCGAAACATTGGGAAGGGGGAAGAAACCTCAGTGGGAGCCCACGTGCTGAGCCAAATGGGAGCTGCAGCATTCCCAAATTCTCCTTGCCCCAAAAGCTGAAGGCTTTTTTCTCTCCCTGGGTGCCCCACCATGTCTGTTCCCACCAAGACTGGCCACTAGGTGTGGGGGCTTGGGAAGCCACCATGGTGGCCCAGATCAGGGGTGTTGGTGGCCAATGCACAGTTTGGTGCTGGTGCCCCTGGCCAGCCCTATGGTATCCGGACAGAGGTGGAGGGGATGGAGCAGGGATACTAGCTTATAGGGATCAGGGTACGAGATTGTCCCAGGAGACCATGGCTCTGGAATGGGGCTGTTTCCCACCCCTACCTGGGCATGTCCCAGCACCAGCTGCTCTCCCACATACCTGTGCAGCCGAAGGCCACCACCCCGACAGCCACCAGGTTGATGGCGTAGGCCTGCCTGCGGCTGAAGAGCTCCAGCCAGACGTCGCAGATGCTGACGAAGAGCAGGGGTCCCAGGGCAAAAAGATAGCCTGTGGATGGGAGGCAGAGGCTGTGGCAGGGGGACAGCACAGGGACAGCACTGCCAGGGGTGCAGGGACTCCCACTCACCCACGGAGATCCGGGTGTGCAGGCTCAGCAGCTCCACCAGAGCGTTGTTGAGGATCACGGCCACCAGGGCCACCAGGATGTAGGTGAGGCTCATGTCGAAGACGATGGAGGTCCCTGCAGGGAGGCAGGTGATGGGGGAGGGCAGGGATCCAGCTCCCCCAGAACTGCAGCCGAGCTCTCTCTGAGTTTGGGGTGGCAGGGAAGTCCTGCAGCTGCTGGAGACCTACCTGGGTACTTATGGTGCAGGTAATCCACATCGGTGATAAAGCTGTTGTAGGGCAGGAGGAATCCCACCCCAGCCAGCAGCATGGCAAAATAAATCCCATGGTATCGATCCTGGGGCTCAGGATCCTCAGAAGCTGCCCCAAAAGGGGAAAGAAAGACAAAAAGACAAGACAGTGGTGCTGCTGCACCTCTGGGACCTGTGTCAGATTCCAGTCTTGGGGTGATGAAAGGTACCTGCATAATCCAGCACCTTGTAGATCTCACAAATAAATGGCCCCAGCCCTGAGAAACTCCTTCCCTAAATAAAGACATTTCAGTGGGAGACCCAGGAGGCAGGAAAACACCCAGGCTTTGAGGGCTGATGAGTTTTAATTGCAGCTGAATAAGCTGAGAGCCGGGCAGTGCTGCAGGAGGGGTCGAGGCGGGTGTGGAGATGGACAGGGATGCCACAGGATGTGGAGCAAGGCTGGGTAAATCCCAGGAGCACCCCTGAGCACTGCATGGAGAAAGGTGAAGCTGCAGTCTAGGGGTGAGCCAAGCAGGAGAACCAGTGCACAAACCCTCAGTTCCTTACCAGCCGGCAGAGCCCACTGCCACGGGATGTGCTGGTTGGCTCACTTGGGTACAAAGAGGGTTGAAAAAAGGTGCTGGGCAATTTTGTGGCTTTTCAGGCCATTTGTGGCATTTAAACCCATCCCGGGAAGCTCCTAAATGGGTGGGAAACCAGCAGGGAACCCAGCTGCAGGTTAGGTCAGGCTGTGCCTGCCCTCACCTGGCTCCATGAAGGTGAGGACGCCCTTGGCCTGGCTGCCCCTCTGCAGCTCGTCCTCCTCCAGCTGGTAGCTGTCGAAGCTGAAGCTCATCACCACGTTGCCCTCGGGCGTCCCCGCCGGGCTCAGCTCCTTGAAGCGCTCGGCTCCCACGGAGCCCATCCTGAAAACCTGGGAGGGAGGGAGAGCAGTCACAGCCTCAGGGCACACAGGTGGGTCCTGGCTCCTGTGTCCCCCCTGGGGGTCATCCCCTGGGTGACGCCAGTGGTCTACAAGGTACAATAGCATAACCCTTAGCATTGGCACCTCACAGTATCACAGTGGCTCCCATGCTTTTTCCACCTGGGAAGAAGATTTCCCTGAGGAGAATGGGATCTCTTGACCCACTGGACAGGAGTTTGGGTTTAGGGTGGTGAGCAGTGCCTGGGGGGGATCCACATGAGCCACCCCCAAGGCACAGCGCTCGCCCCAGCCTGGCTCAGCACCTCCCTGGGATGCTGCTGAAGACAAAACACCACTGCGATTTCCAAAAGCAATTAGAGAAATTAATGGATGAAAACCACTCACAGAGGGCAGCTGTGGGGAAGGTCCCGGCTGCCATGGGAAGCCCTCGCTCTCCTCAGGCAGCACAGCTTGCTCTGGTTTATGCCCTTTTCAGCATCTCTGGTGCCTGGGGCTGGGGAAGAGCCACGGGGCTGGGGAAGAGCCACCGGCCTGGGCAGACACACTCCTGCAGCCTTTGCAGGGAGAGGATGGGATGAGACCCTGCTTTTTTTTGATCTGCTTCTCTGAGTGACCACAGCACAGCATGGAGCTGCTCAGAGAGCTGCCAGAGAGGCCCCAGCATCATGCTCGAGAGGGTCTGAATGCATCCCAAAATGAGCTCCCCAAACACCTCACATCCTCCAGTGGCCCCCCGCCCCAAACATCCAAAACAGGGTTCATCCCTCTGGGGCCCTTGGGAGCAGTTGCTGGATGCCAGGCTGCCCCCAGCCCACCTCCTACAGAGCCCCCAGGCATCAGGGGGGGAGAGAAAAAAAAATCTCTTCCAAGGCAGCAGGTTGAGGCAGGCAGGGGAGGAAAAATCAATGACACTGATTTCTTTGGTCTCCCTGCCAGCCATGGCGTTTGCAGGAGCACAGAGGTTTTCCAGCATCTCCCCAGCTGCCAGGATGGGTAGGATGCTGGAAGGCCCCTGGGGTGGGGGCAAACGTAGTGCCCACAGACCCCGTGAGTGAATTTCTAGAGCCTAAAATGCATCTCTCACTGCAGGGACGGTGGAACAGGGCAGCACTGCCCCCGAGGCTGTGCTGAGGTCACAGCACTGGCTGAGGGGTTGGGCTGGGGTCCCTACTCTGCACTAACCAGGGTGGGCCCTAGGAGACCCCATCCCAAAGCCCCGTGGGCAGAACAATCCAGCAGGGCACGTTTTGTCTGGGGACACTGCTTCATCTTGCTGCTCCCAGAGGAGCTGACTGTGATCCTCTTCATCCAACAACCCACCTGTGCCTGGTGCCACCCCAGGCAATAAAACCCGGTGGGAAGCATCTCCTGGGATTCCGGGAAAGCCTGTTGCAGGGTTTTTCCATAATAGAAATCCCAGCTGGAGAACATGCCAGCTGGAAACGCCTTGCCCCTGCTGTGTGTGGCCCAAACTTCCCGGGGCCGGGAGCAGAGCAGGATGCGGGATGCGCTGCCCAGCCGCGGAGCTGGACCAGCCTCTGGCACTCTCCGCCTCGCTCCCTCGAGCATCCCTGCGCCGCTGTAAATTGGATTTTCTCTTCCCGTTGGATTTATATCCATCTGCCCCTCTGGATTTACACCCTGCCGCCCCTCTGCACCCAGTGTGCGAGCGGGGGGGGTTTCTCCATCAAGGGCACGGGTCGGAGGTCTAACCCGGGGGGAGCCCCTGCCCCGCTGCCCCGCGGTTCTGGGTGACCCCCGGGCACCGCAGACTCCCCCATTAGGGCAGGGAAGCGATCTTCGCCCTTCCAAAAGGGTCCCCGACATCTTGCCAGCGGCGAAGTTGCCATAAACGGGGTTAATTCAGTAACCCCCGTCCCCTGGGCTGAAGGAGAAGCTCCTGGCCGCGGGGGAGCGGAGGGAGCCCGGCCCCGGCCGCGCCCGGAGGATGCTCGGCGGGGCCAGGGGAGGATGCTCAGAGGGGCCAGGGCGGGCAGGGCCTCGGGGGGCGGCGGCTCCCCCTGCTCTCCCCCCGCTCCCCGGCGGTCCCGGCCGAACCCCCAACAGGTCGCGGCGGTTCTTACCTCGCTGCGCCGCGGAGGCT